>JAPPVO010000014.1:130167861-130297457 GCA_030407325.1 Camellia japonica
CCATTGAAATCCTGAAAAAGGCAACCCATGGGGGCTGCCATGGTATTGTCCTTGCAAATAGTCACCTCAACATTGGTTTTAAAATGCAAATTTGGTTGCAAGGTTGGTACATGAATTTTGCACTCATTTCTCTCTCTCTTCTCTCTCTCTCTCTTCTCTTCTCTCTCTCTCTCTCTCTCTCTCTCTCTCTCTCTCTCTCTCTTTCCTTCCTCAATTGTTGGTCACCCTTTCAGGTTCGTATACGTAACATGGCGGATGAAGCCAGTCCTAGTAACATCCACGAAAATGCACCGTTGGAGGCAGTAATCGATGAAATTGCGAGGGAAATGGTTGTACAAATTGACCACAACTAGGTAGAACTATGGAACATTGCGGCAACGTATTATTACAACAATTACTATAAAGTCCCGCGAAATACATCAATCTTGTCGGGACGATTATAGATGTTAGAGTTGTTTAATGGCCACCAAGTCCAGTTTGAAGATGCAGTAAGCATGCCCCGACCAGTGTTCTTGAAGTTATGCGACGCTCTACATGATTTTGGGTTGACAGTGCCGCAGCAAGAGCATAGGGTGCCGCTCAAAGAGAAGGTAGCGATTTTCATTTCTATTTTGCAGGTAATTTCATGGAGGAATTTGCAATAGCGGTTCCAACACTCAAAGGAGACATTGTCACGGCATTTTCATGAGGTTTTGCAAGTTATGATACCATTTACGTCAATTCATAGTAGAAGTCTTGACATTGATCAAGTCCAACAATAAGGCCATCCACATTTACGCTCCAAGCGGCAGTACCGGCCATTTAAGGTGACGCCGTGTAAAACATTTTATTTGACAAAGTAGTTCATAACATTGTCAATAACAAGTTACATTTTGCAATTTGTACTTGTTTAGGACTGCATTGGGGCAGTGGACAGCACTCACGTTATGGCTCGTGTGCCAAGCGAATACGCCTCTTCATACTACGGCCAGAAAGGAGTGCCAACACAAAATATTATTGCCGCATGTGACTTTGATTTGTGCTTCACGTTTGTGTCTGCCGATTGGGTCAAGAGCATGCACGACAGTAGGGTGTTGCACTATGTCACAAACGAGCCTAAACATCGATTCCCATACCCCGCGCCTAGTAACAAATGCTTGCTTGACAATGCACTTGACAAGATGTAAAAAATTAATCACGTAGGTGATGGTAACAAAAGGTTTTTTGGTACAATAAAAATTAGCTTTTACCGATTTTCTAATACGAACTAAAAAAATTTAGGAGTACGTCCTAACAAAAACCAAGTAGGGGGTACTTAGGTACGAACAATACAAGTTGTTTTTACTTGTTCCACAAATGATTTGAAGTTTCAAACTCAAAGAGTCATTATAAAGTACATTAACGAAAATAATCATTTCATATTTTTCTGTTATATTGTTGTATATATGCAGGTAAATACTACTTGGTTGATAGCGGGTATAGCAACAAGACAGGATATCTAGCACCGTACAAGGGATATCGATATCACCAAAATGCCCATCGTAACCGAACACCACAAAATGAGTTCGAACGGTTCAACAAGGCACATTCTTCCTTGCGTAGTTGTGTCGAGCGGACATTTGGTGCTTGGAAGTCGAGGTGGGGGGCTTTGCAGAATATGCCGAAGATAAAATTTTCTGATCAAGTGACATTCGTATGTGCATCGATGGCTTTACATAACTTCATACAGCGAAACAGTCAAGCTGACCCGATCGCGCAAGAAATCCTAGACGATGACGAGTACGTTGCGCCGCAAATGCCTGACCACCCCGAATACACCCAGGTTGGCGATATCATGGAGCCAGGGGACTCAGATCCCCACATGGCAACTGTAAGAGCGAATATTACATACGCACTGCGACAACAAGGCCACGTTTAAGGCCGACGCATTTGTTGTTGTGGCGGCTCTTATATTCGCTGTCTATTGTGTAACACTGATGTATGTAGTTCAAAGTGATTATATTATTATATCATTGCAATGAAATATTTTGTCGTACCAAATTCGCAACAACTTAAAACAATATTGCCATAAGTAACACATTACATTTCGTACCTAATAAAAAAAATAAATTACAGCGAATAGAAAAAAAAACAATATTTCCATAATCAATATAATAAACAAAAATAAATAAATAACTTACAATAACTAATTCAGTAATAGTTTTTTTGTTAAATTATGTGACATTATTAAAAGAATCACAAAAAAAAAAAAAAATTAAATATACTACTTGCACAGGCGGGTGAACATTACAAAACAAAGTGGGCCACAAATTGAATTGAAGTATGAGAACCATGTACAAACAAAATAGGAAACAGAAAAAAAATAAAATAAAATAAAATAGTACATATTTGTGTTCGGGTCATATACAAACAAAACATAAAAATGAAAAAAAACAAATATATATACAATAGTACATATATATGTTCAGGAGCAGGCCAACAATAGTACTGGCCTTCATGTGAGGCGCAGTACGTTCGAATTGTGGAGTAGGGGCATTATGGTCATTTGTGTATTTCTTACAATATTATAATATACATTTTTTCGTAAAAAGTTAAAAAGTTATTCCAAACACTCATCTTTTATTCCCTAATTTTTTTAGCAAAAAAGTCAAAAAGTGCACTTATATAGATCATTCCAAACAACCCTATATATTCAGACTACATTTGCCTTCCCAACTTGCTGTGTCTTTGGAAGAATAGAAGTTTTCTTATACATGTTTCCTCTCTCTCTCTCTCTCTCTCTCTCTCTCTCTCTCTCTAGGCTTTAAAATGCTCTTTGAAATGTTGTGTATCTGTAATTAGTGCTGTTAGTTCTAGATTCAACAAGAATCAAGTCTTATGAAAAATGCAAATCCAACAATACAATCCTCTCAAAATCCCAAACTTGCTAATCATCCTTCTATAATAGTTATAATTTGGAAGGTTCTTAGGAGACAGATCTTCAAGAATCTATAATTAGGACACAGATCTTTAAAGATTGCTTTCAATTGACTCATTCTTACCCTTACAATTCTGCATATTACAAAGAAATTGAATTCCAAAAGTTAGAAACAAACAATGAGCCATGCAAAATATAATTTATTGAATGGGGGTAAAAGAATCATAAATGTAATATATTACTAAGATCAAGCAATAGGCTTTCTTGAATGTTCTTGAAAATCTTACCTTGATATTAAGCTTACTAGTTGAACTTTATTTTTTATTTTATTGTGGATTGTTGAACTTTTATTTATTCGTTGGATGTTTTGTTGAATTATTAGATTTAAATGAACATATGCTGACTTGCCACATAATTTTCTTATCCTCTTGGATTCTAATGATCCCATGATATATCCAATCTAAATTATGTTCGTTTACTTCATATTATATGATGAATCAAGAAGGAAAAAAAAAAATTTCTGAGAATTCCAACATATCTAGCTAGTTTCAAGCACATTCTGTAATGAGGATATCACAAACCCTTGTGCACTTTGGCCTAAAAGAGGCACCGAACAACAGTTCCATTGCAAATACATCACTAGCAAGTGATTTGAAAATTGTGTAATTCAATCATAAGTGAGATCATTGGAAGGAATTTATGGATCATGTCGTAAAATAGGATCGAGAATCATAAAATTTAAGTTTCAATACAAAATTAAAAAAAAATTATTGATAATAATAATGTATGTTCAATAATTTTAAAATTATTAAAGAAAAATAATTTGATACGATGCATTTTTTATGTTAATATAAATTTGAGGAGATGTTTGGAGAAGTAATATATAGTCAATTTTTTTGTATGTAAATATAAACATAAAGGGAAAATTTTACTTTATCCCATTGTGTTTTTGCAAACATACGGATTATCCTCTTCTCATTTATAAATAATCACATAATTTCCTTGTGGTTTGTAAATTGAAGTGTATCATTAAACATTTTTTTTTCAACTTAACAAGAAGTATGAAACATGTGCCAAACATAAGCCGCTTCTATGCTCATTTTCAAATTTAAAGGGGGTAAATCACATATGAGGTTAAAGTACATTTTGCCTTCCAAATAAACGACAAAAATATTATTAGTTCACACACTTAGGTTACTTATATACAATGATATTTTTGACAACTTTTTATGAAATTGTTAATAAGTCTAACAATGCATTTCAATCTACAAACTACAAGAGGATTGTGTAGTTATTTCCAAATGAGAGTGGGATAATCCGCACAAGGGCCATACTATAAAAGAGTAAATTGAAATTTGTCCTATATAAAATAAATTATAAAAAATAAATTTGTTTTTGATAGGATCATGATTGTAATGGAATCGTAATCAAGGTGATTCTACACGATTTTATGATTAAAATAGTAATAATTCTATAAATTTTAAGCTTCTAATGTGATTTAAATCGAGTGAGATGATCGAGATTGAGATTGTGATAACTATGAACATCTATTATAAAATTTCAAGTAGAACTTTGATTTACTCCATTTGTATTAATTTGTTTTTCATCAATATATTTTTTTCCACAAAACAACATATGGAGAAATATAATAAGGAAATTCTCTAGAACATTACCCTAATAATATATGGAGTTAAGTCATTACTTGTATGTATATATATATTTGAACAAAAAAAAAATCAAATAATTAATTGTGAATCAAATTTGACCTAATTTATAAAAAAGAACCCATCACTAAAATATCAGTTCTGATTCGTAGCTCGAATTTCCCCGTGGCTCGAGTGGCCCGAAATATCAAAACAATGTCGTTTTGATATTTCGATTTTTTTTTTCTTTTTTTCATCCTTTCCGACTCAGACAGAGGAGAAGCCGAAAAAAAGAAAGAAAGAAGAAGAAGAAGAAAAAATCTTCCAGAACAATCTGTTTTCTCAGATCCAGATCTAAAAAAAGAACAAGAACAATCTGATATAACTTGGATATAACTTGTGATTCGTTGTGTTTTCTCGTCTTGAAAAGAACAAGAACAATCTGATTCGTTATGTTGAAGATCATCATCAACACAAGGAAGATCAAATAGCTATATCCTTGTAAAAAAATCAATGTGTTGAAGATCATCATCAACAAATTTTTTTTATTTTTTATTTTTCGTTCATCTACAGATCCAGATCTAAGAAAAAAAATATATATATGTTGTTATTCTCAGAACAATTTGATGATGATCTTCAAAATTCGTTGTATCAGTAAGAAAAAAAAAAGAACAAGTTCAACGAGCTATCATCTACAGATCCAGATCTAAAAAAAAAAAAAAAAAATTCTGAAGAGGAGAAAACAGAGTCAACATCTTCCAGATCCAGATCAATTTTTTTTTTCAACAGCTTCAGATTTTGAACATCATCATCTTCAACATCATTCCAGAATCAACAAAATCTGGTGGTCTCTTCCCCCAGAAATCTTCAATATCTTCCCTCAGCCATGAAATCTTCAACAAAATCTGGTGGTCTCTTCCCCCAGAAATCTTCAACATCTTCCCTTAGCCATGAAATCTTCAACAAAATCTGGTGGTCTCTTCCCTCAGCCATGAAATCTTCAACATCTTCAACATCATCATCATCTTCATCAACAAAATCTGGTGGTCTCTTCCCCCTTCCTTCTCTCTTCTCTTTTTCCTTCTCTCTCTCTCTCTCTTCCTTCGTCTCTCTCCCTCTGTGTGTCTGCTTCAGATAGAAAAGAGAAATAAAAAAACAAAACAAAACGGCGTCGTTTTATTATTCGAGCCGAGGTTTTCGAGCTACCAACCTTTATTCCTAAAATATATAACAAAAAAGATTGGTAGTTCGAATTATCTGGCTCGAAAATGGCCCGACTTTTGACAACACCCACATATCTTTGTACACCCACACCCACATATCTCGTTTCTATTCTGTTCATTTCAAATACTAAAAAAAAAGAGATGAAAGAACAGAGTAGAGAGAGTACATAGAGAGAGAGAGAGAGAGAGAGAGAGAGGAGACCCACGACGGGAGACGATCGACGAACTAGTGCTGCCGCCGAACCACCCACGACTGGAGACGATCGACAAACTGGTGCTGCTGCCGAACCACGACGGGAGACGAATGACGGACTGAACAACTCGTGATCTACTCTGTTTTTTTTTTTTTTTTTGATTGATTTTTTTCTTCTTTCCTTCTTCTTCTTAATTTATTATGATGAAGATGTTCATTATGATGAAGATCTATGTTGATAAATTAGATCTAAAAGATTAATAAGATCTGTGTTTTTAGATCTGTGAAGATCTAAAATTTGTGTTGATAAATTAGATCTAAAATCTGTGTTTTTAGATCTGTGTTGATAAATTAGATCTAAAATCTTCACAGATCTGTGTTTTTAATCTTCATTATGATGAAGATCTAAATTATCAATCTGTTCCTGAAGATCTGTGAAGATGATGAATCTGTATTGAAAATCTGTGTTGTTATGAACCAGATCAATTTTGACTAAATTTTGAAGATGATGGAGATAATGAAGATCTAAACTAAATTTTGACTAAAATCTGTTCCTGAAGAAGATGAAGATCTAAACTAAATTTTGACTTATTAATTTTAATCTATCATAAATCCGAATTTATTTGAACCAGATCAACATCAATGAAGAAGATGAACATCAATGAAGAAGATGAACATCAGCTGAACCAGTGAAAACACGGGAAAAAAAAAAAAAAAAAGACACCAAAACGACGTTGTTTTGGTGTCGAACCAAATTCGGGTCTCCGAATTTCGAGTTACGAATCGGAGCTGAATATATAAATAGATCTCATCCACCATATAAGAAACAAAATATTAATTAAAATACAACACCATAAGCCGAAGTAAGATGATACCCCGAAAATCGACCTTGCTCGACTGAGTGGAGGGAAAATGCCTAATCCATTACTGGCCCACCACCACCCCGTGGATCACGTGTATCTATCACCAACGTGACTTGCATGATAGGATTGGACTGCAAAGTTTCCAAAATACTTTTCAATTAAAAAATTAATAAAATGATGACTTTGCCATCTGGTAGGTAGACAAAAAAAAAAAAACCAGCATGACTTCCATTATATAGGATTGGAAATAATCCCTTCCTCATAAAAAAGGCTTTAGAGCTCTAATATAGGAGCTCTAATAGTTCTAATGGAAAGGTGGAATCACTCTGATGTGATGTTTGTGCCTTGCTTTATTTTGTTTTTTTTTGTTTTTTTTTTTTTTTTTTTGCTTTGACACATTACTAGAACTCAAATTAAAACTCTAAATTTAGAGCTCTCTAACATTTCCCTTCCTCATACCTATACTTTGGAATCTTTAAAAACATCTCTGATTAGGTGGCCCTTCACCTCATTATTCACCTTGTCATAGACAAATTCACATTATTTTAAGTTTTATAAATTACAAAATGATTCCAAAATTTTAGTATAATTTTACAGTTTCGATTCGTAACTCGAAATTTGGAGGCTCGAATTTGGCTCGACACCAAAACGACGTCATTTTGGTGTCCTTTTTTTTTTTTTTTTTTTTTGTTATGAAACAGAGGGGATGGAGATGAAGAAGAAGAGGAGGAGGAGAGATGGAGCAGAGGAGACATCATCGTCAACAACCAAATCATCAACAACCAAAATCAAAAAACAACACAAGAAGTATTCAAATCTTCATCAACAATAACAAACCAAACACAGATCTATTCTGTAGATCAACACACAGATCATCAACAATAACAAACCAACTATTCTGTTCAAAACAACCATTTCGAGCCATCGTCGAAATCAACACACAGATCATCAACAATAACAAACCAACTATTCTGTAGATCTAATCCCATAAAAAAAAATGGTTGTTTTTTGTTCAAAATCAAAATAAAAAAAAAACAAACCAAACACAGATCTACAGATCTACATCGTTGCCATCGTCGACCGTCGCCAGTCGTCGCCAGCCGTCGCCAGCTCTCTCTCTCTCTCGCCATCGTCGACCTCTATCTCTTTCTTTGTTCGCCCTCCCGCTCTCTCTTCTCTCGCTTTCTCTCACACTCTCTCTACCTCCCCTGTTTCAGATATAAAATGAAAAAAAAAATAAAAAAATTACAAAACGATGCCGTTTTGAAAAATCGGGCCGATCGAGCCTTGCAACTTTCGAGCTACCAACCTTTTATTCATAATTTTATAGTTAAACTTTTTAATTTAGTATAATTTTGTAAAACTTAGTTTTTACTTAGAAGACTTTGTGAGACTCTCAATTTTAATATGAGAGCCTAGAAATCAAATTTAGAAAAATTTTAAATATAGAAATTCAATATTTAATGACTGGTATAATAAATGTAAAAAATTTTATACATCTCAATCATGGAAAATAGTAAAACTGAAATCACAATACTATTAAATAGTCTAATGGATGCAAGTAAATAAATTTTAAATATTTACAGAAATCAAAATATTATGATTACTGAAATATCTAAAGAGTTAAGAGACATAAAAGAAATTTCCCTTTAGCATAAAAAAGAAAGTTTAATTAAAAAATTTGGAACTTTTTATATAGTTATTGAACAAACTGCAAAAATTTCAAAAGATAAAAAAAAAATCAAGATGATAGTACTATATCCGAACCAAAAAATAAAAAAATCCTTTAGAAGGAATATCTTCAAATGATTTTCAAAAATATTTAAATCTATATATGGATAACTATGAAAAATAGAAAGCACTTAAAAAATCAGTAAGTGATTCTATTGATCTAACAAGTTAAATAAACAACGCTATCAATTAAAAAGAAAAGCATAAATATCTGAAATAAACAAATCATTTGGAAATTTTGATTTTGGGAACATTTAGATTTCATGAATCTCTAATGAAAAAAAAAAACTTCTACGAAGGAAATAAAGTTAGAAAAAATAGTATCATTAAAGACTCATATAAACTATGACTTTATTCTTAAAATTGCAAAAAATGAGTCTGTTACTAAATATAAAATATATCTTGATCTAGAGAGTATAACTAACATAGAAGAAGTTATAGATAATTGAGCTCAAGCAGCAAGAATTGTTATAGCGGGACAAACTATAGACACTTGAAGTCTAAATACTTTTGTAAATACTATAAGAGGTCAAGCTGTAAAATTCTGAAATATTCTATTAGATAATGATAATATAAAAGCTCAATAATTAACATTGACTACTACAGGAAAAAAGAAATTATCATATTTATAGTACATAACCTTAAACGAAATACTTATGGGAATAATACTTTAGACCCCCTCAAAAGGGGCACCCCCTCACCCCCTTTGACATGTGTCAGGGGGTGATTGGATGTGCAGGAAAAAAAAAAAAAGAAAAAGAAAAAGCAACCAATGAGAGTGAGAGGGGGTGAAAGGGGGTGATGGGAAAAGGGGGTCTCTATCATTGTTGATACTTATGGTATGGTATTAATAAAATGTCACATTTTAAAATTTAATCGCTCAGTGCCTAAGTCAATTTGTAGGAAAAGTTTGTTGAAAAAAATTCTTTGTGTAACATTTTCCTTTCATTGCAAATAAAGAAGGAGATAGTGTTGTCTACATTGTGTAATTAAATAAAAGGGTGAATTATACCAACGGTCCCTATAGTTTGCGATTTGTGTCACTTTGATCTCTGACTTTTCAATTGTAATACATTTAACACTGAATTTTAAATCTTGTTCTAAATAAGGACAATTGAAGATAATATTGGATTTTACAAGGGCAAATTCATCAATTTGATAAAATATAAATTAATTTGACAAAAATAAATGTCAAAAAATTATTTTTGAATTTTTAAAAATTATTTCTACCTACTAAATATAAAATTATATAAAATTGATAAATCTTTTAGACATTTATTTTTTTTTACCAAATTAATTTTTATTATGTATTTGGATGATGATCATGTAAAATTAATTTTTAAAAATTAATCATGTAATTTTTATTATTTTTTTTATCAATTTTACATAATTTTATCTTTGGTGGGTAGAAATAATTTTTAAAAATTTTAAAATATTTTTTTGACATTTATTTTTGTCAAAGTAGTTTATATTTTATCAAATTGACAATTTTGCCCTTGAAATTAAGCAATGGTATTTTCAATTATCCTTATTTGAAATAAGATTCAAAATTTAGGGTCAAATGTGTCACAATTGAAAAGTCAGGGACTAAAGTGACATGAGTCCCAAACTATAGGGACTGTTAGTGTAATTTGCCCTAAATAAAATAAACAAACGGGTTCATATTTAATAAATTACAATATAGAACAAGAAAACATACTGGAAATTACAATTAAATTGAACAAAAATACATAACAAGATACAACGAAGAAAAGATAACAAATTGAAGCCTATGTAGTACCACAGTTTCCTTAAAACAAATTCGTCGCCTCACCGTAGATGTTGAAGGTATAACTTTGCTAGCCTAGTAGACAAACAAAGAACAATAACGACGGAATAAAGACAAGGAAAGCAGTAAGCTATTCACCCAAAAAAAGCAAGGGTAATTCTATTTCCACACATTAATTCCACTCAATTCACACACTTAATACAAATTTTCATTAATACAATTTTGTTCTAGAATAAAAATACTATAATACCCTCATCTTCTTCTACTCAAACCCTATTTCTAAAATACCATAAAATTAGATTTTGTTTGGTATAATTTTAGAATATGTTTTCAAAAATAAATAAATAAAACTACTTATTTCAAAAAAAATTTTAAAAAATTGATTCAAAAATTAAAACCAAACATAGCTTTAGGGTTTTAAAATTGAAAACGAGGGTAATATTGAAATATAAAGATGTGTATTGAGAATTTATTATAATGTGTGTACTGAGAAAGTATTCATTAAATGTGTATACTGAGAATAATTATGTGTGGAAATAAAATTACCCAAAAAGCAGTAAACTTATGACATCAAAAATTCTTTTAGAAATTTACTCACAATGATTGATTAATGATATATATTTGAAGTTATTATTAAGAAAAATTAGTAAAATATTCCTCTCAAACTCTGTATAGTAGGAAAGATTCAAAATATTTTTTTTATTAGTTAAGATCTTTCGATGTAATTTCTCTGTGATAACATCAGGAAAATTTCAAAATTTCTCTATGAAATTAAAGAAATTTTTCTGTGAAAATTGAAATTTCTCTATGTCAGTGCTGAAATTTCTTTAAGTTGGGTTAAAATTTCTTTGAATCAGGTACAAATTTATCGAAGTCAAACTTCTCTATGAAAATGTTGAGAAACCCCAACTATTAAGAAAAATATTATATGTCATTTATCTTTTAAAATCTTAATATCAGGGATCTTAAAAAAAGCCCCCCTTATTATTATGAGATTATTTGTAAGTGATTTTTGGCCATAGATTTAAATTTTGAATATTTTTTAGGTTTTTTTTTTCTCCCCTTATTTTGTAGTTTTGTTGTAAGAAATATATATATTATGATATATATATATATATATCCATATATAATTAATGGTAAACTTTACAAATATTACTAATAATTAAATTTAAATTTTTTTTCATGAATTTATATTTATTTTGTAAAACTATTACTAATTGTAATTTCTCTTGAGATACAATCACACTCATTTATACAACAAAATGTATTTTTACAGAGAGAGTGACTTTTTATTTAGAAACTTAGGAAAGAAAGAAAAGGCATAATTATGTAAACTAGAAGAGAAATAATTGTGTCAAAAAATTTAATTCATTTTTCATTAAATTAAAAATACTAATCTTTTATTTCATGATTTTTTTTTTTAAAAATTGTTATGAAAATATTTTATTTTAACTACTTATTTTTCATATCGAACAAATAATTTAAGATGAAGAGAGTGATAAGTTTATTTTCTCTCCCAATCTCTTCATTTTTAAAGAAATTCAAAATTAAAATTATAAGATAAATGAGTTTTTTTTATTTTTATATTTTTATTTCTTTTACTTAATGAGAGGAATAATATAAATCAATAAAAATACATTTCTTTTCTTTTCTTCTCAAATCAATCCATCCAAACTAGAGCTGCAAATGAACCGAACTTTCATTCATGAACAAACTTGGCCCGACTCATTAAGGGCTCAGCTCGGCTCGACTCATTTAGTAAACGAGTCAAGCTCGAGCTCGACTATTAGGCTCTTGTTGTAAACGAGTCGAGCTCGAGCGCTCGTATAAGTTCGGCTCGTTTATCTTTATTTAATATATAATATAAATATATTATTTATATATTAAATAATATATAAATAATAATATAATATACATATTTATTATTATAAATAATATTTTTTTACTTAAATATTTTTATTTAAATAATATAAATAATATTAAAAAAAAATTATCGAGCCAAGCCGAGCCGAGCTTGAGTTTCATTAATGTTAACCAGCCTAGCCAAGCTCGAACTCAGTTCTTATCGAGCCGAGCTTGAGCTCAATAAGTAAACAAACCGAGTTCGAGCTCAGCAAAGCAAAGCTTGACTCGGCTCAGTTCGTTTGCAGCCCTAGTCTAAACATAGTGTGAGTGATTGTGGATCTCATATCCATAGTGAGTATATAGTAAATATATTTGTATCTCTAACATTACTCATTTATTATAAAAATATTAAAGATATAAAAAATTCTACCAAACACTCATATCATACGGGGTGTGGAGTCTGTGAGAAATTATTTAGTAAAATATTTTAGGATAAATTATAAATATACTCCTTAAGATTAGCTTAAAATACGAATTGTCCCTATAATTTTGAAAATTGCATTTTGCTTTGAAATTTTTAATTTCATAACAAATAGCCGCTCATTTATGAATAAATTATCAAACTAATTAATAATTTTTAACGATGTCAAAATTTTGTTTTAATTAATAATTCAGATAATTATTGTTTAAAAGAGCAGTTAGAAATTTTAATTTTTTAATTAATTTTGTTAAATAAAAAATTCTGATAAATGATTATTTATAATCCCCTAAAGGGATTTTTATTGATAAATCCAATTTAGAAGTGTCCTAATCCAAGAAGTCTATGAAGGGATTTTTTAACCCACTTAGTCTTATGTATTTATATTTTTATTCCATAAAGTCATTTTTCTTTATTTACATTATTTTCTTAGACTTTTATGCCCTTATATTTAATATTGATATTTAATGTGAAGAGAGAAGAGAAAGGACTAAGGCATACGAAATTTCATACACAAATTAAATAAAAATTGATGTTGTTATTATTTTATATTATTATATAATGTGAATATATTTTAATTGACGACACATTAAAAATAATGTGAACATTCTCCCTCATCTGATGTGAATATATTTTTAATTGACAATACATTAAAAATAATGTGAACATTCTCTGTCATCTGATGCGAACGTTCGCAACACCTTTTCGAAAAATTCTCTCTCATCTAATGTATTGATGTGAACGTTCATAACATGTGAACCTTCTTATTTTTAATTGACAACACATTAAAAATAATGTAAACATTCTCTCTCATTTGATGTGAACGTTCACAACACCTTTCCGAAAAATTCTCTCTCATCTAATGTAGTGATGTGAATATTCACAACATGTTATATTTTTAATTGACAACACATTTTTATTCACAATATGTAGTGATGTGAACGTTTACATTTGTATGTTTTAGTATGAATATTCACATAATGTAATTGACAACACAATGAGAAAAATTCATTTCAAATTAATGTGAATATAATGATGTGAATATTCATTTCAATTACATGATGTGAATATTCACGTCATATAATTGACAATATAATAACAAAAATTTATTTCAAATTAATATGAATATAATAACAGTCAACATCTTGATGTATGGGAACTACCAACACATAATAACAATCAACATTAAATATCAACATTAATATGGGGCATGAGAGATTAGGGGTGTTTTAGTCTTCTTACCTCAAATAGGATCTAATGGAATAGTTAAAAAGAATATGAGTTGAGTGGAATAAAACTCTTAGAAAGAATACTTATCAAAAAAGCTCCTTTTTCTAAATCACTAGGAATAATATATATTTTAAACAAATCTCCTAACATTTACCGTTAATAATATTTCTATCCGAGAGTTTTATTATACGCCTCCTATATTATATGCACTTTTAGTTACTTTATTATTATTATTTAATTATGATATTATGTGGGTGTTTGGGAAGTGGGTTTTTTTGTAAGTTTTTTTAGTTGTAGGATATTATTAGAGAAATTTTTTTTTTTGTGTTTGGGAAGATAGTTGGTTTTTTTTGTAGTTGGATATGATGTTTGTGAGAGGAAAAGTGAAATGATTATGGGGTTTGATGTGATATTTTGTTTGGATTTTTTTTTTTTTTTTGATTTTGTAAATATTTGTCTTGTAGTGAAAAAACAAAAAAAAAAAAAACCCAAAAACCAAGTTCCCAAACACCCTAGAACTTCTCTCTCTCTCTCTCTCTCTGCGCTTGAAAATGCTCTTTGAAATATTGTGTATCTGTAATTAGTGCTGTTAGTTCCAGATTCAACAAGAATCAAGTCTTATGAAAAATGCAAATCCAACAATACAATCCTCTCAAAATCCCAAACTTGCTAATCATCCTTCTATAATAGTTATAATTTGGAATGTTCTTAGGGGACAGATCTTCAAGAATCTATAATTAGGACACAGATCTTTAAAGATTGCTTTCAATTGACTCATTCTTAGCCCCTATAATTCTGCATATTACAAAGAAATTGAATTCCAAAAGTTAGAAACAAACAATGAGCCATGTGAAATATAATTTATTGAATGGGGGTAAAAGAATCATAAATGTAATATATTACTAAGACCAAGCAATAGGCTTTCTTGAATGTTCTTGAAAATCTTACCTTGATATTAAGCTTACTAGTTGAACTTTATTTTTTATTTTATTGTGGATTGTTGAACTTTTATTTATTCGTTGGATGTTTTGTTGAATTATTAGATTTAAATGAACATATGCTGACTTGCCACATAATTTTCTTTTCCTCTTGGATTCTAATGATCCCATGATATATCCAATCTAAATTATGGTCGTTTACTTCATATTATATGATGAATCAAGAAGGAAAAAAAAAATTTCTGAGAATTCCGACATATCTAGCCAATTTCAAGCACATTCTGTAATGAGGATATCACAAACCCTTGTGCACTTTGGCCTAAAAGAGGCACCGAACAACAGTTCCATTCCAAATACATCACTAGCAAGTGATTTGAAAATTGTGTAATTCAATCCTAGATGTAGTAATTGTGGTTGTCATTGCATTTTAGTAAATCCATTTTGGTCAATCCTTGTTAGTACTTTACTGAAATATAATAGTAATCCATCAAAACTAATTTACTAAAATGTTAATTGGTTTCTTCTAAAGCCATTTCTCGTTCTGCTATGTTATGTTTCTTATGTTTATCTCCAAACCAGCTGCTTATTTTATTGATTTGGCTATTGTTACTTGTGTTCTTACTTCTATTCACATGTCCAATTATTATGATTTACCTTTTACTTTCTGCATAAACACTACAACAAAATACACTTTTGGCGACTAAAATTGGCCACTAAAACAAATTTAGTCGCCAAAAGTTTTGAAATTGGCAACTAAAACTTTTTTTTGGTCGCCAAAAGTATAATATTTAGCTACTAAATTTTTTTGGTCGGGATATATTGATTATTGGCGACTAAAAAATAATTTAGTCACTAAAAATACTAGAATTGGCGACAAAAAAAAATTTTAGTTGCCGTATATTGAGTTTTGGCTACTAAAATATTTAGTCGCCGAATGTAAAATTAAAAATTTATTTTTTATCTTAAACATATTTTCAGCGACCAAAAATTAGTTTAGTCGCCGTATATTAGGTATTGGCTACTAAAATATTTAGTCGCCAAATGTAAAATTAAAAAAAAAAAAAAAACTATCTTTGGCGACCAAAAGTTTAGTCGCCAAAAAACAATTTCAGCGACTAAAAATTAGTTTAGTCGCCAAAAAATAAAAAATTGGAGAGAGACATTTCTGATTTAAAATTGAGGGATTTATAAAAGTAATTGGCGACCAAAAAATTTAGTCGCTAATGGTGTAATATATATATATATATTTGGTTTCCAAAATTTTACCAGTGCCTCTATCTGTCTCTCTCTTCAGCGTCTCTCTATCTCTCCGGCGCTCCTCTCCCTTTCCTCGCGGTCGCCGGGAACCGAAGCATCGATTCCTACTCCTTTTGGTCACCGTCACCTGAGATCCATGATGAGTTCATGAACACCGATTCGAAGCCAAGATCCAAAACAACTCCGAGCCAAGATCAAAGATCTCAACTCCAAAGTCTCCTTCCTCAGATTCTGGACTCCCTTCGATGATTACCACCATCGCTCTACTCCTTGCTTCTCCGACATCGTTTTAGTCGCTTCCGATGACGAT
Source organism: Camellia japonica (assembly GCA_030407325.1). Classification (NCBI taxonomy): domain Eukaryota; kingdom Viridiplantae; phylum Streptophyta; class Magnoliopsida; order Ericales; family Theaceae; genus Camellia; species Camellia japonica. The sequence continues at coordinate 130,184,237 of JAPPVO010000014.1, forward strand.
TCCGGTAAACCCGCGTCTAACCCCATTCCCGTCTCTGCCCATAAGGCTGTTCTAGTGAGTACCCATTTCGATTTTTAACTTTCTCTATGTGTTTTTGTTGTGTATTGAATGTGTTTGATAAGTGGATTGTGTGGACAAACTCTGAAATGGGTAGTGATGATAAACTCAGAATTTGGATCATTGGTTTAGGTGATTGTTTGTTTGATATGTGGATTGTTAAATTTTTTGTCCACCAAGTGTTTGATTCTATGCTCAAGTGACAAATTTATCAGAAACAATTGGAACATGGTCACCAAGTGTTTGAATCTGTTTGAATCTGCTTTCACAATTGAACATGGTCACCAAATTTATCAGAAAAAAATTCACAATCTGCTCTCTTTACATTATTAACTCACAAAGCCTTTAAATTTACTATTTGCCCTCCAAAAATTGGCTAGTCATGTGGTTTTTTAATCTAAAATCAATGAAATTAACAAATTAATATAAAAAAACTTACTGTCATATTAAAATAATTTAATTCAAAATACAATTTGAGGGCATTCCATAAATAAAAATTTACAATTTTAAGGGATTCATTCAACAATGCTAACCATTAAATTTTATCTAATTTATTTTATCCAACGTTTAATCTAAAGACACTAGGAATATATATATATAATTGGGTACATACCATCTTATCGTATGTTTGAAATTGAATTGTGCTAAAAAATAGTATGTGCACTGCTTGGGTCTCTCAAAATATGCCATTTTGGCACATTGGCATGATTAAAATGTAGCACAATTTGTTAGAGATGGTCTAATTGTAGTAGTATTGGATTTCTAACAACGTCTTGCGTGGAGCCTTTCAATTCAAGAGATAGTTGATTTCTAGAAAAGGAAAAACTTTGGAAGCAAAGACTAAGGAATGTGTTACAACTTTCACGTAGCTTCTATATTTTTTTCTTCATAGACCTTTGTTTCTATACAATGGGGTTATCTTGTTGAGAATTAACCTTTCTTCTCCACCGTCCTAGCTAGTGAGTAGGAGCAAGAAAGCTGAAATCAAGGGTTCAATAATGGCTGCAAGCAACTCTGTGAAGAGTTCAAGTTTGAATAAAATTGTTGTAGTTCATTTAATGTTTTCATATTGTTAATTTTCATCTATAAATATGCATTGTATCAAAGAGTAAGAGAGATAGACAGTTTGAGAGAAAAATAGTTTCTCCTCTTGTAAGTTGTTTGTTTTAGTTTGTTGCGAGTGAAATAAAGCCTGTTTTTCCTCATTATAAAATCCTCTCTTTGTGTTTGGTTTGAACCACCACAAGTGACTTGACACCCCACTCCCACCAACATATTTATGTGTTTTATACCTAAAACTAGTATATGAGACAGCAGACTGCAGATAATAAAAGTGTGAGAGCAGATGATATTAAAAAAGAAAAAAAAATACACAAACAAATTAAAAGCTAGTTTACACCACATAACTGAAATTCAGTTAAAAACTGATTGTGATGTAGGACAAGATTTTCAGGATAAGATTTTAAGAATTTTTATATTTTTAGTTTTGATATATTATTAGGATTGTTGTAATTTAGTATAAATATTTTAAGATTATTAGGTTTTTTAATTTTATTATTTTGGAATTAGATTTTGACTAGGATTTTAAATAGTTTAGAATTTTAGTTTCCTATTCTCTTAGGTTTCTTAATTTGTGTTGATTTAAGTTTCCTAGTTTATTTTGGAATTACTTTTCCTACAAGTATTAGGTTTAGTTTATTATAAATAGCTATGTAAGCCTCATGGCAAAGACAACTTTGATACAACTTTTATTCATTCAATATTAAGATATTTTCTATTCCTTGTGGATTCAAGGTTCTATTTTTCTCGTGAATTCGAGAACCCCTTTCGTCTACTAGAACGATATCTAGTCCCCGTGTATTCCGTTGCGTCAAGTGGTATCAGAGCAAGGTTTCTCCTGGCTCGATGTCATTCATCGAAAGAGGAAGCACAAGCTCTATTGACGATGATCGTAGAGAAAGATCTAATAGGATTCGAGTCAAGAGACTTGCCCAAGGCTAACCTGTTAGTCACAACATTAATAGGAACCGCGCTATGGGATTTGCCCAAGGCCAGCCTATTAATCACAATGTCTTAAGACGATCTTCTCGTTATCAATATGATAGTGAGGACGAATCTGAAGATGAGTTATTCGAAGATTATGGTGGTGAGTATCAGTCGGTAAGGCAACAACGAAGATTCAGTGATGTGTTCAATAGCAATAATTACATCAATCGTGACTTTTCAAATTATCAAGTACCACTAGAAATTCCCTATTTTAATGCTTCTTGTCATGCCGAAGATTTTATTTATTGGTTTTGCAAAGTTGACAAATTCCTTAAGTGTATGGAAATCTCTGAAGAAAAGCAAGCCAAATATGTCGCACGTAAGCTACAAGGCTATGTTTCTACATGGTGGAAACAATTGCAGTATGATCGAAGGCGAAAATACAAACAACCTATTAGGACGTGGCATAAGATGAAGAAATTGATGAGTTCTAGATTCCTTCAAACAAATCACGGGCAAATATTGTATCTACAATATCAAAGAAAGCTTGAATCAAAACAATTGTTCCAAGGTAATTTTGATTCACAATATTCTTGGCAATTCAATAATTATTATGGAATTGTGAATACAGATTATTTGAGGAACATGACTATGGTTCTGCCAATTTGGGTCAATCAAGTCTTGTAGGTTAACAAATTTATCACGCTCAATCACACATTGAAGAAGAAAAAGCTTTGAATACCTCAATGTTTCAAAATTTTGAAGACCCAAACAAACATTCAATTGAAGTAGAAAATCAAGTTGATTTCAACAATGGTGAGAACGTTGAAATTGATGAAAGAGAGGTCACTGAAATTACTTTGATCAAAAAGTTTGAAGAAGACAATGAAGAGGTGAAGCAAGAGGAAAACGTTGAAGTTAGCCAAGAGCTTCTAATGACGGAACTATCATCTCTTGATTATTATGATGGTTATGAGATCACAAAAGGAGATCTAGTTGAACTCAATGGAAAAGAAGAAATAAAAGATGAGGTAATAAAGTTGACATGCGCACCAAAGAAGTTGATTGAGGATGCAATTGATATTCCAAGATTGATAATTGAATGTCCAACTGAATCTAAGACGTTGCAAAGTCTAGAGAGTATCCAACATCAGCATAAAATACACTTTGTTGATTTTCTTGGTGTTAAGCAATTTAATTTGATTTTCAATGCTTGTCAAATTAATCTTGTCAATCAGTTGAAGCATATAGAGAAGAACCTTCAGAAAGAAAGCTTTTCTACATGCAACTTTTGGAAAAGGGGCAAGCAACTGAAATATTCAAAATATCTCTTTATTTGGCAAGGAAGATGGCAGATATCTAACATGAACTCGAGGACGAGTTCTTTCAAAGAAGAGGAGTCTGATGTAGGACAAGATTTTCAGGACAAGATTTTAAGAATTTTTATATTTTTAGTTTTGATATATTATTAGGATTGTTGTAATTTAGTATAAATATTTTAGGATTATTAGGTTTTTTAATTTTATTATTTTGGAATTAGATTTTGACTAGGATTTTAAATAGTTTAGAATTTTAGTTTCCTATTCTCTTAGGTTTCTTAATTTGTGTTGATTTCAGTTTTCTAGTTTATTTTGGAATTACTTTTCCTACAAGTATTAGGTTTAGTTTATTATAAATAGCTATGTAAGCCTCGTGGCAAAGACAACTTTGATACAACTTTTATTCATTCAATATTAAGATATTTTCTATTCCTTGTGGATTCAAGGTTCTATTTTTCTCGTGGATGCGAGAACCCCTTTCGTCTATTAGAACGCTATCTAGTCCCCGTGTATTCCGCTGCGTCAGATTGGCAGCCTAATGGTTCTTAAGGAGTTGGATACGCTGAGGTTATAATGCATATATGCAACAGATTGGAGGAAATAAAAAAGATGATGGACACCAGTGGGGCTTGACAAGAGCCTAAGATTTTTTATTTTTATTTTTAATAATAAATTGCTAGAGTTGATAACAAGGCTGCTTCTATGACCTGTTAAATCACCGAGGTTGTCATTAATGAATGGTAAGACACTAATATCCTGTCTTAATGACTCATTACAAATATGGCTTAAACTAAAAAATGCATGACCAGCAAAAGTCGCTAAATAAAAACTAGGATCCTAGTAACAATTTACATAATTTAAGGGGCCTGCATGATCTTCTCAAATCAGTTTTGTATGTTTGTGCATCATTGAATCATAAATGGTATTAATCACTAGAAAGTGGACTCATTGATTTGTTTTTAAATTGATGCTAGTTGTTAGTTATGTTCTGGCTTCTAAGTGTCCAAAATTGTTCTGAAGAAGGCACTAACAATTATATTGTCACGCCCTCAAAATAATAACATTAAACCCACATTATTGACATGCATTGATATATAAAAGATCAACATCCTTATATTCATCAGAGTAGTTCATTACGAAAAGTATTACATGTGAACAACAAATAAATGCCCTACGGGCTTACAACTTTCCAAGTTAACACTTGGTTACAAAAAAAGAGTACTAACTCAATTACACATTAAGCCCTTGGCTTGAATCCACATGTAATACATCAAACGAAAGAAAGACAATAAAGTCTGCCCGCCTTAAGCCTCCCAAGCTATTCCCTTGGAGGTGGCATGCTACCTGTACCTGAAAATGATATTCCCGTATAGGGTGAGCTAACAGCCCAGTAGAAATACACTAAACCAGCTATGAACAATGACTAAAAGATTAACAGTTTGATAGATGGTTAACACTTTTACATTATTTCATAACACATTACAGTTTCATTTTCTATTCCTTTTTAATTCTCAATTCATAACCATAGTTCAGAACCTGGCCAAATAACCGATATGAGACAGTGACTCATATTAAACATTTCCTCATTTCACAATAGATAAGCATACTAACTATATCAACACATCAACAGATAAGCATATGAGCTATATCAACACTTCCATATATCACACTTCCAAAGACAAGCATACGAGCTGTGTCAACACATCACTAGATAAGCATACGAGCTGTATCTATGGAGTCCATCCCCTATCTCCTCCCAAACAGTATCCGGTTTAGAGGTCCATCCCCTATCTTCCCCTAAACCGTGGAGTACATCCCCTATCTCCTCCAACACAACACAATGCATATAAACAATTATTACACACATCATCAATCAATACATAAAGTTAATGTATTCTTTCAATCGTCATACTCACATTCCAGTGATTAGTTTTAATTTGCCTAATCATCATGCATTGTCTACAACAATCAAGACTATCCTCCACCGATAGCCCAAAGCAGTTATTTCTAAACAGAAAATAAATGCACAAAATGGATAATATATCAACATTTCAATTAGGTGAGCGATAAATAATTCAACTACACCCTTTAACTCCATATATTCCCAATTCTAACATTTCTCTATGCTAAACATGCATATAGGTTTATTATAAATAAAACCCCAACTTTTGTAAAATTGCATAAAAGCCCCCAAACTTTCCCAAAATTACACAACAACCCCCAACATATCAAAATGCTAAAATTTAAAGACAAAGCTCATAAAGAGGAGTAGGTTATCCCTACCTCAAATTCGAAGCTCAAACGGAGAAGATGAAAAGAGTTGAAACTCGATCTCCACCACACACCACAAAGCCCTCGAGAAATAACACAACTTTGGCGAAGGAACTATGGCCGAAATCCCAATGGAATTATGGCCAAAATCCAGCTCGGCACAACTAAAATTTATAACTCAAGCTGGTTCGTAATGGCTTATTAAACCAAGAAAGAACCATAGAAGTTGATAAGCTAACCCTATGCACTTGCACCTATATATAGGAGTTTGTCCACCTTAAAATGTGTCTTCTAACCGATGTGGGACTTCCAACAAACATATAGAAGTTTGTCCACCTAAAAATGTATCTTGTAACCGATGTGGGACTTCCAACAAACACACCAAAGGTTCCCAAAATAGAATGAAGGGTCCAAATACATTTACAAAAAGCCTTAATACATTTACCAAAAGCCTTAAAAGACACAAGTGCTACAACCTCCCCACCTTAGGAAATTTCGTCTCCGAAATTAAGGACAAGTTCTTGAAAAATAAGTTTTTCTCCGTTTTTAAACAATGTTAAATCTCAACATTTAATAACTCGACCCATTACCGGTCATTCCATCTCTTGTCAAGAGACATAACAAATACATTTCATCATGCATTTTCTTTCCTTCTCAACCATTTTCAACATACATGGTTCACAAGTTCATATCATAAACAATTTTCGTGATACATCTCCAGTTCTATAATATGGCCAACATATGCAATATTACAATCAACTCCTATATCAAGGCAGTTCTACAATATGTCCATAAACCAAAACATTTACAATGTTTTACAACTTAAGACATACTTAATGATCTTAAAGTCCAACTATACAACAATACATATATAACATACGTTCAAACATCCACAAATAGGTCCGGATATTTCTCTCGGACCTCCAACTCACGTTCCCAAGTGCCTTCCTCCACTCCGTGATGTTTCCACAAAACCTTTACCAAGGGAATGGTCTTGCCACGCAGGACTTGATCCCGCCTATCCAAGACCCGAACCGGTCTCTCCTCATACGAGGCATCCTCATCTACCTCTAAGTCAGTCCAATCTAACACATGTGATGGATCCGGCTCATATTTCCGAAGCATACTCACATGAAACACGTCATGAACTCCGGACAACTGCGGTGGTAAAGCCAAACGATAGGCAACCTCACCAATCCTCTCAAGGATCTCAAAAGGACCGATAAACCGAGGAGATAACTTCCCACGCTTCCCAAACCTCATCAAACCTCGTCTAGGTGATATTTTCAAGAAAACATGATCACCTACCTCAAACACCAACGGTCTCCTCCTACGGTCAGCATAAGATTCTGACGACTCTGGGCTGTAACAAGCCTCCTACGGATAAGCTCAACTTCTCCGTTGTTTCCTTTACCAACTCCGGACCCAACAAAGGTGCATCACCTACCTCAGCCCAACAAACGGAGACCTACAAGGTCGGCCATACAAGGCCTCAAACGGTGCCATACCGATACTCGACTGAAAACTGTTGTTGTAGGCAAACTCCACCAATGGCAAGTGCCTCTCCCATGTCCCACTAAAGTCAAGGACACAACCCCGAAGCATATCCTCAAGGATCTGAATAGTACGCTCGGACTGCCCGTCAGTCTGAAGATGGTAAGCTGTACTAAAGGTCAACTTAGTGCCCAAGGCACTCTGCAAACTCTGCCACAACCTAGCAGTAAAACGAGGATCTCTATCTGAGACGATCGTCACTGGGACCCGTGCAACCTCACTATGTCTCGAATATACAAGTCGGCAAGATGATCTACCGAATCTCTCACGCGCATAGGAATGAAGTGCGCCGACTTAGTCAACCGGTCTACAACCACCCAAATAGCATCACTACCCCGCTGAGTCCTCGGAAGACCTACAACGAAGTCCATAGTGACATGCTCCCACTTCCACTCGGCAATAGGCAAGGGTTGCAACAAACCCGCTGGCCTCTGATGCTCGGCCTTCACTTGTTGACAAGTAAGACACTTAGACACGAAAACTGCCACATCTTTCTTCATACCCCGCCACCAAAACTGGCGATCCAAATCCCGATACATCTTGGTGCCTCCGGATGCACCGCAAGGCGCGAATGGTGAAACTCTCGGAGTACCTCCTCTCGGCAAGACTCCGGCACAAACAGACGGTCTCGGTATCTCACACTCAGGTCGGGATACACCGTCAAACCCTTCTCAACTTTCCCACTGGAGATCTTCTCTCGGAGGGATTCTACCTCAAGGTCACCTCTCTGTGCCTCCAACACTCGAGTCACAAGTGTAGGCTGCGCAACAACAGAAAACAAGGCCGCAGCCTCAACAGATTCGCCCAGATGCAAATCAAACTCGCCAAGTGCCCCCAACATCTCCCACTCCCGGATGGCTACACAAGCTACATCACTAATGGATTTTCTGCTAAGGGCATCGGCCACAACATTGGCCTTTCCCGGATGATAATGCAACTCGAAGTCATAGTCCTCAATAAACTCCATCCACCTCCTCTGCCTCAAGTTCAAGTCTTTCTGTGTAAACAGATATTTCAGACTCTTATGATCCGAGAACACCTCGAATCTCTCACCATAAAGGTAGTGCCTCCAGATTTTCAAGGCAAAGATCACAGCTGCTAACTCTAGGTCATGTGTAGGATAATTCTTCTCGTGTATTTTCAACTGACGTGAGCCATAAGCTACCACTTTCCCTTCCTGCATCAACACACAACCCAAACCCTCTCGTGAGGCATCACAATAAACCGCATAACTCAACCCTCTCTCCGGAATAATCAAAATCGGAGCGGTGGTCAATCTAACCTTCAACTCTTGGAACGACTTTTCACAAGTCTCACTCCATACAAATTGGACTCCCTTCCGAGTCAGTCTAGTCAACGGTGAAGCTAATCTGGAGAAATCCTTCACAAACCGGCGGTAATACCCAGCTAATCCCAGAAAACTGCGGATCTCAAACACACTCTTAGGCTGTGCCCAATCCTGCACTGCCTCAGTCTTGGATGTATCAACAACACCCCTTTCCCGGATACCACATGGCCTAAGAACTTGACTTCCCCAAGCCAGAACTCACACTTCCCAAACTTGGCATACAGCCTATGGGCTCTAAGTAACTTAAGCACCACTCTCAAGTGTTCCTCGTGCTCCTCCTCTGAAGGTGAATAGATCAGAATGTCGTCCACGAAAACGACCACAAAACGGTCTAAGAATTCCCGGAAGATCCGGTTCATCAAGTCCATAAAGACTGCCGGTGCATTGGTAAGTCCAAATGGCATCACCAGAAACTCATAATGGCCATACCGCGTACGGAATGCCGTCTTCGGAATATCCTCTCCCTGACCCTCAACTGGTGGTAACCCGATCTCAAGTCTATCTTAGAGAAACAACGGGAACCCTTCAACTGATCAAACAAATCATCTATACGGGGCATAGGATACTTATTCTTAACCGTAGCCCGATTCAACTTCCGGTAGTCGATACACAATCTCAAGGCACCATTCTTTTTAGCAAAGAGGGCCGGTGCTCCCCATGGCGAAACACTAGGGCGAATGAAGCCCTTATCTAACAATTCCTGGAGCTGAACTTTCAACTCAACCAACTCTGCTGGAGCAAAACGGTAAGGTGCCATAGAAATCGGCGCCGTGCCAGGCACCAAATCAATAGAGAACTCAATCTCTCGGTGAGGTGGCAAATCAACGAGGTCCTCGGGAAAGACATCCGAATACTCACAAACTACCCTCGGTAATACAATCTGGGTCTCATCACACTCGCCACTCTCAAAGCCAGCAAGTAGACCACTAAGCTCACTCCGCCCTCGCGGATCATACCCCGGTGGCAAAACACTACCAACCCGGTCCCCCAAGAAATGGAAACACTCCCCGCTCACGGTACAACAAGTGACCCTCTGGCGGTAGCAATCAATAACTGCCCGGTATGACGATAACCAGTCCATACCTAAAATAACATCAAAGCCCTTCATGGGCATAACCACAAAAGGAAACGGAAGCCTATGATCGGCGACCTCTATATCACAACCTCTACATCCGTGTTTCAAAATCAACTCACCCCCAATAGGTGACACAACACAAATAGGAGATGCCAATAGTGCTAACTCCAACTCTAACACAGATGCAAATGCAGCAGATACAAAAGAATGAGATGCACCCGTATCAATCAACACACTAGCAACCGAATTGCAAAACAGAAAGGTACCTCTCACAACTGACGGAGCCGGTACTAGATCCTGCGCGGTAACAGCATACACGCGCCCTGCAGTCCCCTGATCCACTTGCTCACCTCTAGGAGCATAAGACTGCTGCACAGACTGGGACGATGAAGCCCCCTGATTGGCCCTCGAGGCCTGAACTGACTGAGCTGGCTGATGACTCTGAGTCTGCCTCAAACCAGATGCACCAGATGTGCCACTCAACTGCGGGCAAAACCTCTTCATGTGCCCTGCCTGACCACACTGATAACACGAGATCGGCTGGTCTCTACCCTGACTCTGGCTCTGAGATCGAACCGAAGATGACGCTGCTCTCTGTCCTCCGCCCTTCTGTGGGCAAACCGAAGCCTTGTGACCCGGCTGGCCACATGCAAAACAAGTCAAGCCTCCCTGACTACCTCTCCCGGAGCCTGCACTTGGTACCAGAAAAGTCGATTGAGACTGATGTGGTTGGGATTGGGATGAAAAGTTACCCCTGCTCTTCTTATTCTGTCTATAGTCTCCTTGAGATTCTTGGCCCCTAGACCTCGAACTCCGAAGCCTCTCCTCCTCAGCTTGCACAGACACCTCTACGTATGCCGCCGACTCTACAAGGCGGTCATAGTTTCGAATCATGTTCCCAACAAGTTTAAAGAAAATTTTACTTTTCAATCTGCTCTCAAATTCAATGCAACGGCGCTCTTCCGTTGCCACCAACTCCAGTGCAAATCTAGATAAACTAGAGAAAACTGTCTCGAACTCGGCCACCAGTCATGTCGAGCTGTTTGAGGTCTTTGAACTCTTGCCTCAATCTCTCCCTAGCAGCGGGAGTTTAATACTTATCTTGGAAAGAAACTACAAAGGCTTCCCACGTTGGCTCCACTCTACTTTTGGCATACTTCCACCACTGACCCGCATCCCCTTTTAGGTAGTAACTAGCTAGGGTCACTCTTAGCTCACTATCCTCGATGTGAAGCATCTCGAATGTCTTCACTGTTTGCTCGAGCCACTCATCTGCTTTCTTGGGTCGGGGGGGCACCATGGAATTCGTCTGGTTTGGCCCGCAAAAATTCCCGAGTAAGAAAACTAGACCTTGACTCCACGGTGTTCTCTCGGGCTTGATTCTCCGCCCTCAACAAATTCATAGACTCCCTCAAAGCCCTGCCTTTCTCGAGCTAAAACGCCCATAGCCTGCTGACCCGCTGGTTCGGCCACATTGGCCTGGCCAACTCCCTCCTGTACTGCCGAATCTCATCCGGTATAGGCACCTCCTGCCTCCCAGGTCTACCACGCCTACCACGTCCTCGTCCCCATCCTGACATCCTAATAAAGGAAACGAAGAACATTAGCATATTCATAAACGTGTCGAAACTAAACACTCACGTCCTAATGCATGGACAACTTTAATTCACTCCATGTAAGCATATAAACACATAAGCACTTACGAATTTCCTTTCCGGATAATGATAGTCCCGAGGCGTTACTAGAGTTCCGGTTAGAAACAACATTGATCAAGTGCTTTTCTAACAAGACTCACAGAAACCCAAGGATCCAATCAACATCCTAGAAATTAAATCCCATACCCACTTAATCACATAAGCATGTTATCAATTAAACACATAGCATATGACACTACACAGAAGTCTCTATCAAGCGAGACAAACCCATTGTGATACTAATCACTTCCCACATACCCAAAGTATTCGAACCCGGTACGCTCTGATACCAAGTTGTCACGCCCTCAAAATAATAACATTAAACCCACATTATTGACATGCATTGATATATAAAAGATCAACATCCTTCTATTCATCAGAGTAGTTCATTACGAAAAGTATTACATGTGAACAACAAATAAATGCCCTACGGGCTTACAACTTTCCAAGTTAATACTTGGTTACAAAAAAAAGAGTACTAACTCAATTACACATTAAGCCCTTGGCTTGAATCCACATGTAATACATCAAACGAAAGAAAGACAATAAAGTCTGCCCGCCTTAAGCCTCCCAAGCTATTCCCTTGGAGGTGGCATGCTAACTGTACCTGAAAATGATATTCCCGTATAGGGTGAGCTAACAGCCCAGTAGAAATACACTAAACCAGCTATGAACAATGACTAAAAGATTAACAGTTTGATAGATAGTTAACACTTTTACATTCTTTCATAACACATTAGAGTTTCATTTTCTATTCCTTTTTAATTCTCAATTCATAACCATAGTTCAGAACCTGACCAAATAACCGATATGAGATAGTGACTCATATTAAACATTTCCTCATTTCACAATAGATAAGCATACTAACTATATCAACACATCAACAGATAAGCATATGAGCTATATCAACACTTCCATATATCACACTTCCAAAGACAAGCATACGAGCTATGTCAACACATCACTAGATAAGCATACGAGCTGTATCTATGGAGTCCATCCCCTCTCCTCCCAACAGTATCCGGTTTAGAGGTCCATCCCCTATCTTCCCCTAAACCGTGGAGTACATCCCCTATCTCCTCCAACACAACACAATGCATAAAATATTATTACACACATCATCAATCAATACATAAAGTTAATGTATTCTTTCAATCGTCATCTCACATTCCAGTGATTAGTTTTAATTTGCCTAATCATCATGCATTGTCTACAACAATCAAGGCTATCCTCCATCGATAGCCCAAAGCAGTTATTTCTAAACAGAAAATAAATGCACAAAATGGATAATATATCAACATTTCAATTAGGTGAGCGATAAATAATTCAACTACACCCTTTAACCCCATATATTCCCAATTCTAACATTTCTCTATGCTAAACATGCATATAGGTTTATTATAAATAAAACCCCAACTTTTGTAAAATTGCATAAAAGCCCCAAACTTTCCAAAATTACACAACAACCCCCAACATATCAAAATGCTAAAATTTAAAGACAAAGCTCATAAAGAGGAGTAGGTTATCCCTACCTCAAATTCGAAGCTCAAACGGAGAAGATGAAAAGAGTTGAAACTCGATCTCCACCACACACCACAAAGCCCTCGAGAAATAACACAACTTTGGCGAAGGAACTATGGCCGAAATCCCAATGGAATTATGGCCAAAATCCAGCTCGGCACAACTAAAATTTATAACTCAAGCTTGGTTCGTAATGGCTTATTAAACCAAGAAAGAACCATAGAAGTTGATAAGCTAACCCTATGCACTTGCACCTATATATAGGAGTTTGTCCACCTTAAAATGTGTCTTCTAACCGATGTGGGACTTCCAACAAACATATAGAAGTTTGTCCACCTAAAAATGTATCTTGTAACCGATGTGGGACTTCCAACAAACACACCAAAGGTTCCCAAAATAGAATGAAGGGTCCAAATACATTTACAAAAAGCCTTAATACATTTACCAAAAGCCTTAAAAGACACAAGTGCTACATATATGCTTATAACGCAGAGAGCTAATACACAATCAAATTGCCACTGCAACTAGGGGAAGTATCATGTCGGATTGCAAGGCTTAGCTTATTAGTGTTAGACTCCCCCACCCCCAAAAAATAATAATATATGTAAAAATCATGTTGTGGCATGTACTTATCTAAAAAAAATTCTTGTCTTTTCATGCGTAAATTTATATCTATATTTTATTTATCAAAAAAAAATCCCTTGTTTTAGCGTGGTAGTTTGTATTGAGAAATTACAAATTAGATATTCTTGCATGAATCTTTTATAAATATGTTCAGTCATGTAGGAGGTGTACTTCGTGCAAGGTTGCAGCTAGTTTAATTACTCGTGTTATGCAATTGTTTTTCTTGTATAAAATTTTGAATCTGTGTTTCCAGTAAATATGTCAATTGAATTGCCAAAACTACATTTTAGTACATTGGATCAAAGCTTTTTTTAATTTTTTTTTTCTTCTCTTTGTGGAAATGTTTGTCTCGAGAAATCTGAAGTTCACATGGGCTTGTCTTGCATTATCATGATCTTATATCTCAATGATTTCTTGTTATTTGTTCTTGGTATAAATAGATTTTGATTATAAGTTCAACAAATACAACTATTATAGTTTATTTTATTTTAATTAAAATCCTCTTGAAAACAGGTATATCCAGATGTGTAAAAAGCTAGCCCTTGAAGAAAGCAGGTATAAAGTTAGATCCCTCTAGTTTGAAAGTCTCACTTTTGTGTCTAATGGTTATGAATGAGAAAGATGCTGCGGGTTTGAATATGTTATATTTGTGCTGGATGGTGGAAAATAAAATGATAAGACTATGTTACAAAATTGTTACTAGCATATCTCTTAGATTGGCTTTTAGGCCATAACACTAACAAATATCATGAGGAAGAGGAATTCTTTGGTATAAATAGAATTTGATTATAAATTTAACAAATACAGCTATTATAGTTTATCTTATTTTAATGAAAACCCTCTTGAAAACAGGTATATCGAGATGCTTGAAAAGCAAGCCCTTGAAGAAAGCAGGTATAAAGTTCAGATCCCTCTTGTTCGAATTGTTCTTTTAAGTCTCACTTTTGTGTCTAATGGATATGAATGGGAAAGATGCTGCTGGTTTGAATATGTTTATATTTGTGCTGGATGGTGGAAAATAAAATGATAATACTATTTTACAAAATTGTTACTAGCATATCTCTTAGATTGGCTTTTAGGCCATAGCATTAACAAATACATATGAGGAAGAGGGATTCTTGCTTGAGGGAGCTAGAGCTGGTGCATGGACTGGAGATTAAATTTGCTCAGGGATTTGACCTATAGTTTTGGAGGGTTTAAAATTGAGGCATAAGCTTGGAGCTCTAACTGTGGTCCCTGGTTGCTAGTGTAGGGTCTACATCATGGTTCTAAGAATGGGTTGCAACCATTATGTAATGCTGAGTAGCCGTATGGGTGCGCTATAGTGGTGTGATTGAAAATCACAGTTGTAACAGCAACTATGGTTATGTAACATTCGTAAAGGTTGTTACGGCGCCATTATGCTTCTCTTTTCAAGTAATTATACATCTAAGACTATTTCTCTCTCTCTCTCTCTCTCTCTCTCTCTCTTTTTATTTATTCTTTATTTTTCTTCAATTGTGTCTCATCACATTATTTTTAGATTTATGCTTTCGTTAGCTTTCATCCTCTATAACGGGCCTAAAGCATCAGTGGCTCAAGTTCAAAATCAATATCACATGCAAAATAATGTTAAAAAAAATTATATATAATGCTTTCTATTGAGAACTTTTTCCTCTATAATACCTATTTATATTCAAGTGAGTTCAAGTCAATTTTTTTATCAAGCTGAATTCGAATCATAAGTTAATTAATTATTTATGTATAATGTTAATCTAATATATTTCTAGCATGAGTATTGTTGTTCTCGAAATGACTTTTTTCGTATTGTAGGTATGGGACCTTGTTACCGGAAGACTTTACAAACTCGAGCTTTTCCACTACCAATTACTGCAATAATTGTTGATCCAACAGAGATGAAGTTATTTTCTGGTGGTATAGATTACTAGTGGATATTTCTTTTTTGTATACGGAGGACATCATTTTTATATGATTATCTGTTTGTATGGAATTATTATTTTGGGTTGGATTATATTTGGTTTGTACAGAATTTGAAGTTACAAGACCAAATTTTTGGATGGTTGAAAGTGAAATAGAAATAGACATGTATTTTTGTTTATATACAGGGTGCAGGTTGCACGAAATAAATACAGGTTGTGCAGAAATTAATAATAATAAAAAATAAATAAATAACACTAAATAAAGTTTTTGGTGACTGAATATTTAGTAGCCAAAAAAACAAAATAAAACTTGTTGGCTACTAAAAATTTAGTAGCCAAAAACAAACCAAAGATTTTTTGGCGATTAAATATTTAGTAGCTAATAATAAATGATACTTTGGGCAACTAAAAGTTTTAGTCGCTGAAAATGAAAATTAATTTTATTTGAAAACTTTTGGCGACTAAAATTTATGACTTTTGGCTACTAAAAAATATTTAGTCGCCAATACCTCGTACTTTTCCCCACTAAAACATTAGTAGCCATTTATAGGACTTTTGGCGACTAAATTTTGTTTAGTTGCCAAAACCTTCCCCGACCGTTTTCCCGCGACAAATCTAGCGACCAAAATATTTAGTCGGAAAAGGCTTCAGCGACTAAAAACCTTACTTTTGGTGACTAAAACTTTAGTCGCCAAAAGTGCATTTTATTGTAGTGAAAATGGCTATAGTTGATTCAAGGAGACTGATTTCAAACATTTTTTCATATTTTTTTAGACTTTTGTTGTTAATTAGAAGGTTCTCTAACATTTATTTTTTGGGATAAATAATCAAACTTTATTAAAAAGTATCAAGAAAATACAAAGAATACAAAAAGAAGGCCACAAGGCTCAACAAAACTAACAAATCAAATCTCTACAAAATCTACAAAAACCAAAACATTAGGATCAATCGACCTTGTCAACCAACTATACAATATCATAAGAAGTCGTCTTTCTAACCAAGGAATTGAATGAGACACCCTTTGAAACACACACGAAACACACGCCTATTACGCTCTAACCAAACCAACCACAATATGCAATGGGAAGCAAGCATCCAACCCTTTCGTCGCCTTTGCCCAACACGACCCCCAACCCAACTTTGCAAGACTGCCTTTACTAAATCCGGCTTCACCCAAACCAAACCAAACCAAAAGTTGCAACTACAAGCATCCCCAGGTGAGAAGTGACCGGACAATGAACAAGCAAATAATCCACCGACTTCGCAGCACCACAACACAAACAACACCAATTGACCAATATCTACCCACGTCACACTAAGTTATCAATAGTCAAAATTTTCCCCGAAGTCGCCATCCATACAAAAAAACACAACCTTAAATGGCGTACCCAGCACACAAACACACTTCCAAGGGAAAACAACCTTCTCATGAACAAGCGCACCATAATATAAAGATAGAGAGAAAATCCCCTTAGATCTAAGACAATCCCACACCAGTGAATCATGCCTGTCCCCCCTAACTTGCAACCCATATAAAAGACCAAAAACTCTACCAGTTGATCTTGCTCCCAATCCTGAACATCATGGCGTAGGCGCACATTGCAAATAGTCGACTGTCTTTGCCCAGATCCCACTGTCACCTCACAATCATCTGCAGTGCCAAAAATCAAAGGAAACCGCAACTCTAAAGGAAGGTTACCACACCACCTATCCCGCCAAAAGTGAACTCTATTCCCCATCCCTACCATCAACTTAACCCTGTACCAAAACTCCTTCCAACCCAACCAAATCCTTTTCCATAGACCATGGCTATGAGATTGCCCCACCCGCCCTAAACACCACCCTTCCCTCCCCACATTTATAAAACACAAAATGTTAGAGAACCTTCTATAACTCTTGCATGAGGTGTACGGTGCATCAATATTTGTGTGCATAAGATCAAATGTTCATGTATCTTTAAAGATTGCTTTCAATTGACTCATTCTTACCCCTTATAATTCTACATATTACAAAGAAATTGAATTCCAAAAGTTAGAAACAAACAATGAGCCATGTGAAATATAATTTATTGAATGGGGGTAAAAGAATCATAAATGTAATATATTACTAAGATCAAGCAATAGACTTTCTTGATTGTTCTTGAAAATCTTACCTTGATAGTAAGCTTACTGGTTGAACTTTATTTTTTATTTTATTGTGAATTGTTGAACTTACTCATGTCAAATTTTGTAAATCTGAATTTTCCCCAATTATTTATTCGTTGGATGTTTTGTTGAATTATTAGATTAAAATGAAAATATGCTGACTTGTCACATAATTTTCTTATCCTCTTAGATTCTAGCGATCCCATGATATATTGTAGACGTCCCCGAACGTCCCGGGAGGGAATCCCGTTTTGTTCATTTGGGCTCACTACAGTTCAGGACTCAATGTCACGGTCCTGTATCTAATCTCGCAGAGTGCAATGGAAGACCGATGAATCATCAAAGAGTCCAGATCCGGCAAATCGTTTTTGAAAAATAGATTTTTAGAAAGAAGTGCCAAACATGGACTGTTTTGCCAGATACAGAGTCGCCACCTAAATATTTATTTTGGGGGAATTTAGGAAACCCTGACTCGTTGCCTAAGGCCACGTGTCCGTCATCACCAAAGTTGCCTCGGCTCGAGAACTTGGGTACGATTGGGGAAGGTCACTTTGTGAGCACCCCCGCTCACCCGATCAAAGATCGGCCTCTACTAACCATGATATCGAGTTTTGAAAACATTATATGCTCTTTCTAAAATTATTTATTCAGCCTAGAATTACTATGTGATGCGTGCAGCATACAAGTATAGACTGGATCGCCTGAGTTGGAACAAAACATTTCATGTTTGTTTTTGAAAGCGGTTTGCTACTCGCAAGTAGGCTAAAATGCAGATTTTGCCACCCTCGAGTGGGCTTAGAAAACATAGTGATTTGCCACTATCTAGTGGGCTTAAACTCGCAATCAATGAATTGTTCCAATTCAGATAATCCAACCTTCACCCACAGGCATTCAGGCAGTTATATCACATAAGCAAATAGCCTCATGGTAAGCATGCTATCATGGCAGTCACTCACGCGCATGCAAGGATGCTAAAGCATAAACACTCACCTAGTACTCCAAGCCAAAACAGAAACTAGTTAGTAATCAATGCATGATCCTAGTTCATGTTAAGATGGCTAATGCAACACATGCAAAATGCAACTAAGATAGGCCCGGCTATTCTAAACATGGCATATGAAATGCAACAGATAACATGTATTCAACTTGGAATTGAAATACAATGCAGTTAGTATGATGCGCCGAGCCCGGTGCATGCAATACAGATGAATGAATGCAAACATGCGAGCATAAGTATGCTAATTGAAACGTGCCCTAAAACTAACCATCATAAGCTGGTAAATAAAAGGGAGAAAGACGTGGGGTTGGAAGACATGCATCACACACGCGCACACTTATTACAAAATTGCCCTCCTCGGAGGGTCCGAATAAATAATACAGACTGAATAAATAATTAACTACTCTAGCTAATTAAATATTACAAAACCCTAATTAATTAACAAATTAACTAAGAAACGAAATAAACTAGTATGCAGATCTATGGACCGCCTCAGCTCTGTTCCGAATGATGAAAGATGCATGCATGCTCGAGTCGCCTTATCGGGAAATTCCTCGCGATGCCCCGATTTGCCTCTGTTTGCAATTGATCCCGGAATACTGTATAGAGCTCCAGAAGGCTGCTTGACCAGTTTTGGCTGCTGGTTTCCGATTTGCTGCAACAGAGAGCAAGAAAGGAGCATAGCAAAGTATTTTCGACGTATGTGTGCACGACCACTCTCCCCGTCATTGCATAAGCTCTAGGGGGTGTAGACCTCGATCCTCATGCCACCAATCACGCATCTCGATGCATGATGGCCAAGGAGTCGAATTGCACAACTCAATGTGGAATGAATGCAAATGAAACACAACAAGGCCTAAACTCCATCATGGGTAATCCGGAGTGTCGGCGACCGAAAATTGAGACACGTTTCGTCACTTTGAGTACGAAACACCCCTCGTTTCCCGTGTTTGGACTAACCCTACTCCAAACACAATGCAATGAGATGGCATACACAATGCGACTAACATGTCACCCTAAATGCAATGCAACCTAATCATGCTGGCATGCGAGGGATGATATGCGCACATGCAACCTAGCATACGCAATGCTATAGACTAAAATGGCATACACAATGCACGTGAGCTATATGGCATACACAATGCACACATATGAAGATGGACATACACAAAGGCATAATCAAAGCATACACAATGCGATGGTCAAACATGCAACAACATGAACCAAATGGCATACACAATGCAAGGTGGACTTAAACCAATATGAGTGGACCTCAGCCACACTCAAATCAGTGGCCATATGATGAAAATGAGACAACCGAAATACATGTAAACATGCACGAATGCAAAGGACCGATCCTAAGGCACAACATGCAACTCTAACAAAGCATGGCAAAGGATAAAATATGGCATGGAATGGCACATGATCCAGCTTTGAAATGGCATAAAAGATGGTCTCGAAACATGCAAACACTTCACATGATGCATGCTAGATGGCCCGAATACCGAAACTAGTGAAGTGCGTTACACTAGAGGTACACAAAGCAATGCACAAATTGAAAAACCAATCCCAAACAGACCCTAGGCAGGTCCAAGATAGTGGGAAATTGGTCTAAAACGATGGCTCGGAATGCATTCAAATGAAGCCCATGTAATGGTCGGTAAATGAGGCATACAAGCCCGACTCTCTAATGCATATAAAGAGTGGAAATCATGGGAATATGGCATGCATATAAGCTCTAAAATATGATGTGTAATGGCCCCAAAACATGAAACTCAGTATATGCATGTAATAGACCTCGAAACTCAAAGCTAAGCATGGACATTGTACTACAAGCATGCAAAACAAATATCATTCGACCATGAGACCCAAAAACAGAGCTAAGGCAGTCCAAAATATGCACAAAATCAGTTTAAGGCATGGCCAAAAGGTGCTAGAATCAAGGGTCAACATAGCATGCAATGTAAGCTAGTGAACCATGACTTACACTACAACTATATGAAGCGTGTGAAGGACTACCAAACCAGCCAAAAAAAGAAACATGGCATGCCAAAATATGACCAAAAAACCACTGGAACTCAGTCAACACATGCTAGAATGAGGTGCTCCTTTGAAAGGCTATGCAATGGGTTGTTCTACACATGCAAGATAGACATCAAAAATGGAAAAACCACCTATGGAAAGAGCTTATGAGGGCCCTAAAAATCATCAAAAAGGGCCTGAAAGGGGGCCAGGAAGCATGCAAGTGAAGGCTCCTTTGAAAGGCCATGAAGAGGGCTACTCTACACATGCAAGATGGACACTTAACATGGCAAAACTACCTCTAGACAGAGGTCATGCAGGTCATAAAACTCACAAATAATAGCCTGAAACATGACTTGAAAACATGCAAATAGGGGATCCTTTGTAAGGCCAAGAAAGCTAGTAAACAAGATAAGGGGTGGGAGAATCACCCCTCTCTGATTTTGATGCTCAAAAATACATAATAACCACTGAAAATCTGCTGGATTTCAGTGGTCAAAAGGGCCAATAAAGCTCAACACAAAAGCCCTAATGCATGGCTTAAAACAAGATGAAAACATGCATGCAAGGGGGTAGATGACCCCCAACAGAAAAATGACCTTAAACAAACTTCAAGAGGAACTCAAAATAAGACTTTTTTCAGTTTATGACTAAGCCCAAAAATACTTTCAAGTAAGGCTAATAGATGAAGCAAGATAAGGACCAAAAGAGGGAACAAGAGTGTTACCCTTGTAGCCAATGACTCCAGCAACTTCTAGACCAAAGTAGCAAACCTTCAACCTCTGAAAACCAGCTCCAAGGTGCTTGGATGGATGGTGGAGGTGTTAGGATAGGAAGTGGTGTGCAAAGGAGGGCAAGAACTTCACTCTTTAAAGCTAAAATGGAGAGACACAAAGGGAGATATGGTGTATGCCTCTCAACAATTTTTGAACCCTCGCAAAGGAAGGGCGGCCCTTCCTTTATAGAGAAGAGAGGCCAAAGCTTCTCTTGGAAGCTTAAAACCAAGCTCAAAGATCCTCCATACACGTGTATGGAGGATCACTTCTGAGGCTTCCTGCTGGCACAACTGGCTAACACTCAGTGAGACAAAAAAGCAAGAAGCTGGCCGACCAATTCAGGTGGTCGGCCGACCCCTTGCCCTGGTCGGCCGACCAGGTTCAAAAGGGTCAACCTCATTTAGGTGGTCGGCACCCCCTAGGAAGGGTCTCCACACTCAATGCAAGCAAGTAGTGGTATGGGAGACCTGAAAAAGTGGCTCAAAAACCAAGGAGACCAGCTTCCTGACAAGAAAATCGGCCGGCAGGAGAAGAGGTGGTCTCCAAGAGAAAAGGTGGTTTCCCACCCTTGTACCACCTTCCAAACAATGAAAATAGGGTTCATACCAAAAATGAACCAAGACGGATGCAAAACAAGGGCTCGGGGGCCAAAACGCGCAGCCGGGTGCCCCGAAAACTGACTGTTAAGCATCGAAGGTGGCGTGCGACCACGAAGGTGGTCTCCTGGGCCACAGTGTCCCTCTAGAGAGAGGAAAGAAGGTGTGTGCCAAAAACCGGAGCAAACGGAGAAAGTTAAGCGATCCCGAACCGAGGCGCGCGGCCGACGACTCCGAAAACCGAAAACTAGTCTCCAAACGGGAACAGTGGTCTACGACCACGAAATGTAGCCTACGGCCACTGAGAGATGGTCTACGAGACCTCTCCCTCCCTTCGGGAAGAGAAAACAGAACCTGATTCGCAAACCGAGGCAAAGCACAAAAGAGTCCCGAAGTCTGGAGGCAAGGCTTTCAGCCAAGACTCCGTAACCTCAGAACGAGCACAATATGTGCAATCACCGAGCGCTCAATCGATGACGTCTGAGTCTTACGGTCGGTCAAAAATGGGGTGTCTACATATATCCTATATAAATTATGTCCCTTTACTTCATATTATATGATGAATCAAGAGAGAAAAATAAATAAATAAATAAATAAAAACAAAAAATTAAATTTTTTTTTTTGAGAATTCCAACATATCTAGCTAGTTTCAAACACATTTTGTAATGACGATATCACAAACCCTTGTGCACTTTGGCCTAAAAGAGGCACCGAACAATAGTTCCATTCCAAATACGTCACTAGCGAGTGATTTGAAAATTGTGTATTTCAATCCTAGATGTAGTAATTGTAGTTGTCATTGCATTTTAGTAATCCATTTTGGTCAATCCTTGTTGGTACTTTACTGAAATATAATAGTAATTCATCATAACTAATTTACTAAAATGTTAATTGGTTTCTTCTAAAGACATTTCTCGTTCTGCTATGTTATGTTTCTTATGTTTATCTCCAAATCGGCTACTTGTTTTATTGATTTGGCTATCATTGTATTACTTGTGTTCTTACTTCTATTCACATGCCCAATTATTATGGTTTACCTTTTACTTTCTGCATAAAATGGCTGTAGTTGATTCAAGGAGACTGATTTCAAACATTTTTTCATTTTTTTTTTTTTTGGAGTTTTGTTGTTAATTAGAAGGTTCTCTAATATTTTTTTTTGGGGGGGGGATAAATAATCAAACTTTATTAAAAAGCATCAAGAAGCTGCAGAGAATACAAAAAGAAGCCACCAAGGTTAACAAAACTAACAAATCAAATCCTCTACAAAATCTACAAAAGCCAAAACATTAGGATCAATGGACCTTGTCACCCAACTATACAATACCATAAGAAGTCGTCTTTTTAAAGGAATCGAATGAGACGCCCCTTAAAACATACGCCTATTACGCTTTAACCAAACCAACCACAATATGCAATGGGAAGCAAGCATCCAAGCCATCCGTCGCATTTGCCCAACTCGACTCCCCAACCCAACTTTGCAAGATTGCCTTTACTGAATCCGGCTGCACCCAAACCAAACCAAACCAAACCAAACCAAAAGTCGCAACTACAAGCATCCACAAGTGAGAAGTGACTGGACAATGAACCACCACAACACAAACAACACCAATTGATCAATATCTGCCCACGACGCACTAAGTTATCAATAGTCAAAATTCGCCCCAAAGTCGCCATCCATACAAAAAAAAGCAACCTTAGATGGCGTACTCGGCACGCAAAAACACTTCCAAGGGAAAACAACCTCCTCATTAACAAGCGCACCATAATATGAAGGTATAGAGAAAATCCCCTTTGATCTAAGACAATCCCACACCAGTGAATCAAGCCCGTCCCTCCTAAAACCCAAAAGCTTTACCAGTTGATCTTGCACCCAATCCTAAACATCATGGCATAGGTCCATATTCCAAACAGTTGACTGTCTTGCCCAAATTTCACAGAACCCATTGTCACCTCACAATCATATGTAATCCCAAAAATCAAAGGGAACCGCAACTCTAACGGAAGGTCACCACACCACCTATCCCGCCAAAAGCGAACTTTATCCCCCACCCCTACCTTCAACTAGACCCTACACCAAAACTCCTCCCAACCCAACTATGGGTGTTAATTTTTGACCACACAACCAAACAAGGAAACTCAGTAGGAGAGCACCGACAGAATAGATTAAGCCCGAACAACCTGACACAGAAAGATAAGAATCCGGCAGTGGTTCATCCACCCGGGGGCACTCCGATGATCAAGTCAGTAATTATCTCGCAAAGATAGCTAATAGTGCTTAACTCACTAGACAGAGCATAAAAAACGTACCTTAGACCCACGAGGGTGCCTTACTTTTATAGCCAGCACTAACCTGATCCCTGCAGAAGCCTAGCTTCAATGGACTTTGGCTTAATGCTCATCTTGGACTCCCAACTAGATAGAGATAAACTCCCTAAGAGCTCTATCTTTATCCAGACTGAGGTCCTCCCCTATTCTAGGACTCTTGTCCTCTATCTGAATACCCCGATTTTCGATATCTCCGCCGATAACCTCGGCCTAGTCAAGAGCACCTTGGCGTCATGAACACACCACGTGGCACCTCGGCTGACACTTCGGCATCACCCTAGCCACGTGTTGTCATTCATAAAATATGTCCCCACAACTGCTCCTAGGTTCTATTACCTCAGCATCTTGAGGTGATGGAACCTACATCGTTTGCCCACATAGCACGTCGGCTTACTCTATGCTTCATGACCGAGATTATCACCCATCGGTTTTACATGACCAAGATTCTGCAGTTTACTTTATCAAGAACCAAGAACCAAGTTCTTCAAGTTCCTTAACCGAGATCGCTCCCCTAGTCGAGGTTTTTGTTTCATTAAATCAAGAACCCCAAGAGTTTTATCTGTGCATGAGCTATCACACACGGTTTACTTAACCGTTTCCTCCACGCGTCGCTCCCTCATTGGTTGTACCTGACACGCGCTATCAGGTCGCGTTGCTTTCGCGCATGTCGCCTAACAAACATGTCATCCAAGGTAAATCATTATGGTTTGCCGCTTTTTCATAATTTTAACAAAACTTCTTGGCAGCTATTGTTGCTTGTTCTGTTGCACAAACGTCTTTCTTTTTGCTATCATCACTTTTGGCTTGTACAAATACCGAGCCCCTTGCCCATGCAATCGTTAGTTTGGTAAGCGTGTGTTTAGGAAGATAGTTGGGTTTTTTTGTGGTTGGATATGATATTTGTGAGAGAAAAAGTGAAATGATTATGGGATTTGATGTGATATTTTGTTTGAATTGGTTTTTTTTGGTTTTGTAACTACTTTGTCTTTTAGTGAAAAAAAATCACAAAAAAAAACCACAAAAAAGTCTTTCCCAAACACTGCCTAAAATGCATCTAATTGTGTTACGTAGAGAAATAATGATATTTGGCTCATACAACATATCAATAGTTGCTCAGTATTTTTTTAAAATATTTTTTTTTTAAATTTAAAATTAATTTGGTTCAGAAAGAAAAATAAAAACAAAAATAAATCATTATCATTTTATATAATTTTATTTTTGAGAGGCTAGAAATAATTTTTACTAATTAAATATATTTTTTCAAATTTATTTTTATTAAATTATTTTTCATTTTTTCTGGAAAAAAAATATGAAATTTTTTCTAAACAACAAATCATTATGGTTGTCACGCCCCAAAAATAATCCGACATAACTATTACATCAACCCACTTCCAAAGACGAGATATTAACCAAACTCATTTACATAGTTCCAAATGTTTACCAAGTATTCTCACATGCCATTATACATTTATTTACAAACTAGTACATAAATCTATAGCATGTAAAGGAAATTAATAAATCACAACAAATAAGGCCCTCAAGGGCTTACAAGTTCCAAGGCACTAGCCCGGTTATACATAATGGTCTCACGGACCCAAACACATTAGCCCTTGGCTTACAAAAGATATCACAACAAAATAAGTGTTAAACTACTCTTCTTCAAAACATCTCCACGCCTTTAGCTTGGCGGGGTCACCACATCTTTACCTGCACCAATTCCCATAGGGGTGAGCATAAAGCCCAGTAGAGATTCCTCAAAGTATATACAGTTATGCCAATACCATCAACGTAAAAAAAAAAAAAAAAAAAAATGCATATGGAATGCCATGCAAGTGCCAATATTGAAGGAAAATTTTATTTCAATGCACTATTTTAAAACATCATGTTCTCAATAAAATTCAATGCAACATTTTAAAATCACCATGTTCTCAATAATATGTAACAATCTCATCAGTTTCAAACTTCCAATATTTAAATCAACAGGGGCGGTAAATACGACATTGGTAATCCTTAGGCTGGTGTCTGCAAGTAGATTCTACGAGTACTACCAAACTATCATTTTTACCGGTATTAACCGGAAGGCTCGACACCTATCCGCGCGGCTTTCGGGTCTTTCACCTTGGACACTCAGGCCAACTTAACAAATTCATCTACACCCCCTATCTGGACTTACAAATGTATTTACCCCATACACATTTCCATAGTTCTCATTACAATAATATTTTTCGTCATGATGTAAATCTCTTCAATTTGATTCACAATGCACAATGATAAATGAAGTAACATGCAATGCAATAATCTTTTCCATACCTCATAACATTTCTTCATTTTTGAATACCTCTACAACAATGTCACTTTCACATTCTTATACTCTCCTCCCAATGTCCATTCACAAGATTAACATGTATCATCAACACAAAGTTACAATTTCTCGTTTCACATGCCATAACAATTTAGTCTCTTCAAGATTACAAGTGACATATTTCAAATATAAACCCCCAATGTTTACAATTTCCACCATCTATGGTTTTCAACAATTAGTCACACCACAACCTTACTTTTTCAAGTATTAGCAAGATATTAAATTAACACCTCATTCTCACATATCAAGTAAATTTTCCATTTAGCTAAACATTGAAGAAACTCACTCTTATTCATCCTTTTAACATGGGAAAATAAGGAATTTCAAAGACATTTCCCATTTTACCAAAATCCCTAAATTTCTAGGATTTTTATTAAAAACAAGTTTTCCTCATATCCTAAGAGAAACTCCATCAAAATCATCTTTCATGAGTCTAATAGAGGGAAAAACCCTCAAGAAGTTGTAAAATAGCTTGAGATACAAACCCACATGCAAAAATCTCCACATTTTAAACAAAATCTATATTTGACACAAAACTCCAAGAACACTTTTAAATCAACATTCATATGTCAAAACTTGTATATATAACTCAAGAAATCCCTACCTCAAAACCTTTGAGAAGATGGAGAAGAGAAACCCTAGCTTAGATGGATGAGAGAGCTTTGATTTCTACCCACCAAGTGAAGCCCTAGCCTTGGATCTTCAAGATTTTAGGAAAAATGTTGATGATCTTGCTCCAAGAATCACAAGTATCAAAGAGTTTTGGGTGATTGAGGTGTTTTCTAGAAAGAAGGATGAGAGAAATTAGATTTTGGATGAGAGGAAAATGAGTTAGAGATGATATATATTCAGACCAAAACGTTATAAGAAAACAGGGCATGGACTGCCCAATTGGCCGCTCGTGCGGCCTTCTCTACCACTCGTGCGTCCATCTTGACCGCTCGTGCGGCCCACTTATCCGCTCGTGCGCTCTAGACAGAATCGAAAATTCTGGATGCCAAGCTTGACTGCTCGTGCGGCCCCACCCACCGCTCAAGCGGCCCCTCTCCACACGTGCGACCTTGGGCCCCGCACGTGCGGTCCTGGCCTAGCAGCTCAAACTTCCAACTTCGCTCCCGGAATCACCCGCGCACCCTCCGGAACATCCGAAATTTAACAACAAACGAACATACGAACCAGAAAATCATTTCCGAACATTTCAAATCCAACGTGGATAAAAGGAAACGAAGCGAAAAGGAAAAAAGAAAAGGAGGAAAGGAACTAGTCGTCACAATGGTTCCAAAAACTTAGGTAGCATTTGGTTTTAAACTCAAATCATGATTTGAATCAAAAAATTTCAAAATTATTTTCAAAATTCATAACCAAACTTTATTCAAAACTCTTTACAGAATTTTATTTTTTTTAAAAAAATTCAAAAAAATATTTTTTTTTTATTTTTGAAAAAAAATATTTTTTATTTTTTTATTTTTTCGAACAAAATATTTTGTTATTTTTTAAGTATTGACCAAATAATTGGTTATGATTTAGATATATATGGGTGATTCAAAAAAATTTTAAAAATATATTTAAATATTAAAAAAATAAAATAAAAAATTTAAAAATGTTTAAAATAAAAATTATATATTTAAAATAAATAAATAATTTCTTAAGATTTTTTAAATATTTAAAAAATTCTTTAAAAACTTTTAAAAAAATACAGTGCACAAATATAATAAATACAGCGCACATTAAAAAAATAAACAAATATTTACCCTAAAAAATAAAATTAAGAAAACTTTTAAGTATTCAAAAAAAGTAAACCCAAAAAATTATAAAATACAACTCAAAACTTAAAAACTCAAAACTCATAATATAATTTAAAACTCTTTTCAAAACTCATAACCAAACAACTTTTTTTTTTTCTTTTCAAAACTCATTTCAAAAACTTAAAACTTAAAATATAACTCAAAACTGAAATCATGATTCAAAAACTAAACCAAAATGAGCCTTAATTTGTTTTTTCATCTAATGTAATTATTTTGGAAATTTTGTTGGCTTATCAAAGGAATTTCAAGCTAAATCAAGTTGTTCAGTGCTTTGGAAAGGTACCAGGACAATATTGTCCATCAAGATCTATTTTCGTGATGTCAGCATACCTCCGTTTACAATTCCTAACGTTTACTTCACCGCACGGTATTAATTATTATGCGAATATAAACCTCAAAAGGCAAAATATAATTTTTGAAACATCAAGGGAATCTAAAATTTAACTAAACCTTAAGGGAGTGTAGGTAATTTGCCCAATATTTTGTGAGAAAACTGGCTAGGGAAGTGTTTGGATGTGCAATATGTACTTACGTAAGTTTTTACAAATATATATAAGATATTTCACAAAATTGCTTA
Organism: Camellia japonica; assembly: GCA_030407325.1. Classification (NCBI taxonomy): domain Eukaryota; kingdom Viridiplantae; phylum Streptophyta; class Magnoliopsida; order Ericales; family Theaceae; genus Camellia; species Camellia japonica. Next base: position 130,213,209 of record JAPPVO010000014.1, read on the forward strand.
AGTTCTTATAAATATATATAAATTGTGATTTCTCAAATTTTTATGGATTAACTTATGTATGTTTGTAAAACTTTATGCGATTTTGTAAAAAATCTTACGTATATTTGTAAGAACTTACGTAAGTGCATAAGGTATGACATTTAAAAATTGCCAACTAGTTAATGCTTCAAGGAACATTTCCAATTTTTTACTACTTTTTGTTATTTATAATTTGATTTTAAATTTGAATAAAAATAAAATATCCTAACTTTTTTATCAAATTTTTTTTAATTTCACTTTTATTGTAATTTTTTTTGTTATATTTGATTAAAAAAACAAAAAAACAACTCTATTATTTTATCTTTTAAAATTTTTATCAAATTTAAATTTTAAGAAAAAATTGATGTGTTCTTAAATTGACAAAAAATATATATATATTTTTTCTTGATTTAATAAATATTTGATGAAAATATTGAATATAGTTTTTGAGCACTTTTTTTTTTTTTTTATCAAATTTAAATTTGATGAGATTTTTTTTTTTATAGTAGGAATTGAAAATGCTTTAAGCTAAGGATATATGATGTTCTAATTTGATTTTTTATTGACTTAAACAATTTAACCTATCATTTTTATATCTCTTTTAAGAAGTTAAGAGGGAAAGTATTGACAAATTTAAATAGTGTGGGGTATTATTTTAAGACCACCAACTAACCTCACATGTGATAGTTGAGTTTTTTATGGGGAATTCTTGGGGTAGGTAAGTTATGATATTTGTGATAACTTAATTTTATAAGTGTCATAATTATAAATAATATAAAAATAAAAAGAGTTATAAACGAATAATAAATGAGGTATAATATTATAACTAAAATAATACTATTAAATCATAACTAAAATAATATTATAATTAATATCACAATGTGTCATAATTAATAATATCATAAATAATAACCAAAGTCTTCAAGGGATCATAATCAAGAGTGCATATAGTAGTTCAAGGTGTGTACCATAGCATTATCCTATTTTTATATTTCATTTTAATGGAGCCATTTCAGATATTAATATTTTATTATTATGGAATGTCTTTTCTCCGGTCCACTTTGAAAACTAGATTGTACTATTGGGCTCGTGGGGTCCACTATAAGTTCAATTTCAATAATTTAAATCATTCAATGTGTAGAATTCATCTAGTACTTAATCCTTGTAAAAAATCATATTAATCGGATATCGATAGCCCTAATGATAAATATGATTTTAAAAATAAATTATTAACAAAAATGCATTTTGATCAAGGGGCTTTGATATTCGATCAACGTGACACAGAGATAAAGTATTCAACAAGTTCTACACATTGAACGATTTTAATTATCGAAATGAGACTCATAATGGGCCCCACAAGTCCAATAGCACGGACTTGAGAGAAGCCTTTTCTTATCATTATATGGGATATAACTTTGGGGAAATATCAAATTGGTGCAATTTTGTAAAAATAATTATGAAGTAGTGATAAATTTTTTAAATAGTAATAATTAAAATTGTAAATTTTTTATGAGTTTATAATTTTTTTTTCAATGGGGTGCAATTACCCCTATAACTTTTCTATTAAAAAATTTGTTTATGTAGCATATTACTTTGAAGAAACAAATTTTTTTTTTTCTTTTCAAAACTCATTTCAAAAACTTAAAACTTAAAATATAACTCAAAACTGAAATCATGATTCAAAAACTAAACCAAAATGAGCCTTAATTTGTTTTTTCATCTAATGTAATTATTTTGGAAATTTTGTTGGCTTATCAAAGGAATTTCAAGCTAAATCAAGTTGTTCAGTGCTTTGGAAAGGTACCAGGACAATATTGTCCATCAAGATCTATTTTCGTGATGTCAGCATACCTCCGTTTACAATTCCTAACGTTTACTTCACCGCACGGTATTAATTATTATGCGAATATAAACCTCAAAAGGCAAAATATAATTTTTGAAACATCAAGGGAATCTAAAATTTAACTAAACCTTAAGGGAGTGTAGGTAATTTGCCCAATATTTTGTGAGAAAACTGGCTAGGGAAGTGTTTGGATGTGCAATATGTACTTACGTAAGTTTTTACAAATATATATAAGATATTTCACAAAATTGCTTAAGTTCTTATAAATATATATAAATTGTGATTTCTCAAATTTTTATGGATTAACTTATGTATGTTTGTAAAACTTTATGCGATTTTGTAAAAAATCTTACGTATATTTGTAAGAACTTACGTAAGTGCATAAGGTATGACATTTTAAAAATTGCCAACTAGTTAATGCTTCAAGGAACATTTCCAATTTTTTACTACTTTTTGTTATTTATAATTTGATTTTAAATTTGAATAAAAATAAAATATCCTAACTTTTTTATCAAATTTTTTTTAATTTCACTTTTATTGTAATTTTTTTTGTTATATTTGATTAAAAAAAACAAAAAAACAACTCTATTATTTTATCTTTTAAAATTTTTATCAAATTTAAATTTTAAGAAAAAATTGATGTGTTCTTAAATTGACAAAAAATATATATATTTTTTCTTGATTTAATAAATATTTGATGAAAATATTGAATATAGTTTTTGAGCACTTTTTTTTTTTTTATCAAATTTAAATTTGATGAGATTTTTTTTTTTATAGTAGGAATTGAAAATGCTTTAAGCTAAGGATATATGATGTTCTAATTTGATTTTTTATTGACTTAAACAATTTAACCTATCATTTTTATATCTCTTTTACTTTTAGAGAATTTAGAGAAAAGTTAGGTGAAAAATGAATAAAATATACTTACATTTCACTTAGTTTCACACACCTTTTCCCTTTTCCTTTCCAAATCCCTCCTCAAATCCCCTAACCAAACACAGTATTAAGAAGTTAAGAGGGAAAGTATTGACAAATTTAAATAGTGTGGGGTATTATTTTAAGACCACCAACTAACCTCACATGTGATAGTTGAGTTGTTTTTATGGGGAATTCTTGGGGTAGGTAAGTTATGATATTTGTGATAACTTAATTTTATAAGTGTCATAATTATAAATAATATAAAAATAAAAAGAGTTATAAACGAATAATAAATGAGGTATAATATTATAACTAAAATAATACTATTAAATCATAACTAAAATAATATTATAATTAATATCACAATGTGTCATAATTAATAATATCATAAATAATAACCAAAGTCTTCAAGGGATCATAATCAAGAGTGCATATAGTAGTTCAAGGTGTGTACCATAGCATTATCCTATTTTTATATTTCATTTTAATGGAGCCATTTCAGATATTAATATTTTATTATTATGGAATGTCTTTTCTCCGGTCCACTTTGAAAACTAGATTGTACTATTGGGCTCGTGGGGTCCACTATAAGTTCAATTTCAATAATTTAAATCATTCAATGTGTAGAATTCATCTAGTACTTAATCCTTGTAAAAAATCATATTAATCGGATATCGATAGCCCTAATGATAAATATGATTTTAAAAATAAATTATTAACAAAAATGCATTTTGATCAAGGGGCTTTGATATTCGATCAACGTGACACAGAGATAAAGTATTCAACAAGTTCTACACATTGAACGATTTTAATTATCGAAATGAGACTCATAATGGGCCCCACAAGTCCAATAGCACGGACTTGAGAGAAGCCTTTTCTTATCATTATATGGGATATAACTTTGGGGAAATATCAAATTGGTGCAATTTTGTAAAAATAATTATGAAGTAGTGATAAATTTTTTAAATAGTAATAATTAAAATTGTAAATTTTTTATGAGTTTATAATTTTTTTTTCAATGGGGTGCAATTACCCCTATAACTTTTCTATTAAAAAATTTGTTTATGTAGCATATTACTTTGAAGAAACAAATTTTTTTTTTTTCTTTTAAGATTGAAAATTACCAAAATGAATTGGGAAATTCTAATATACATCTCTTTAAAGGGGTATATCATATGTACCTCTAGTCATATTATTATTTTTATTTAATTATGATATTATCTTAGTTATGACCTATAAATTTTTTAATTATGCCTCATATTGTGTTTAGTTATGACATTTTTTTTATTTAGTTATAACTCAAAAAATTAAGTTATGCCATTTTTTTTTTAATTAAAAGATATATATAATACACATTTTTTTAAAAGGTGTATACATAAAGTTTTCCGAACGAATATGAAGCCTGAGCAGCCACTAGCTGCACTAAGCAGTAAGTTCGAACACATAAACAAACACAAAATCGTATAAACAAAATATTATTAGACAAACTTTTTTTTTTTGTTTTTTGAAATTGACCTTATCAATAAATTTTTAAAAATTCTAACATACGCCACCCTTGAAAGGGTGCACCATATTATTTAGTTATGATCAATTTTTTTTAATTATAATATTATTTTAGTTATGACTTATGAATTTTTTAGTTATACCACATATTGTATATAGTTATGACATTTTAAAAAAAATTATGACTCAAAAAGTATGAAATTATGTAATTTTCTTTTTTTACTTATAAGGTGTATACAGTATATACCCTTTGAAGGGTGTACATCATAATATTTCCCATAAATTTTATAAACTTATACGTCTACATGATTTTATTTATTTTTCAATTTTTATATAAAATCTGTATTTGGGAAAAGAGAAAGACTAAAAGGTGTATACCATATCCACCTTATAATTACAACAAAAAAAAAATGACATAATTTCATACTTTCTGAGTCATAATTAAAAAAAATTTTAAAAAAAATCATAACTAAATACAAAAAAGTATGAGACATGTATAATAGAATTCTCCTATGTAAAAGACTAGTATGTGCATTTTTAAGGGTGCATACGTAGTATATTCTTTATAATTTTTTTTACTACAAAATCTCATGATTTTTCATACCATAAAATATCATAACAAAATCACAAATATCATAATTTTAATATTTATAACTTTAAAATACACATCATAAATTTACTATTTATAATTTTATCACAAACTGGCATAACACACCACAACCTTTCATGACTTTTACCACAAACCATGCACACCATTTTAAAGGTGCAATTTGTAGATTTCTCCTATATTTATTTCTATGTTAACACACTTTGAAGGAAGAAAAGTATGCCAAAAAAAAAACAAACAAACAAACAAACAAACAAAAACAAAAAATTCAAGACAACGAAAAGGTAATTCATAAAGGATGTTACAATTTGTGTGTTATCATAAATTAATGTAATTTTATCATAAAATTTAATACTTCATCACAAAATTTTATCATAAAAACAGAGAAGGCAGACTTTTGGTCAATCAACAGCCAACGCCTTCTTTTTATATTTTTTCCTTTTTTATAAATTATAAATACATTTCTGAAATTTGCTTGAAATATAAATTATTTTTTATAGTTTGAAAAATAACAAATACCTCATTGTCATAATTTTTTATTTTACAGAATTAACTGAAAAAATAAAATTTCTATATGCTCTCTTAGACAATAATAAAATTACTTGAATTATTAATTGAAATAAATTCTGACATCATTAAAAATTGTTAATTAACTTGATGAAATTATAAACCTCAAAAGGTGTAATATAATTTTCAAAATCATAAAAGATAATTCGTATTTTAAATAAATTTCAAATAATATATTTATAATTTACTTTTTTTTTTTTTTTTTAATAGGCGAAAGTTAAATGGAGTAATTAGTTATTAAATTGGTACTTAGAAAGTTAAAACTCACACTTTCTCCTTGCAAGCACGGGCCTATGGCTAAAAGACTAACCATACATGCGACAACCTCTCGGTTTCAACGGTCAACAATCATTGGATTTGTGTGTTTAAAGTATTCTCTTGAAATTTTCTATAGGGTCCGTCTAGTCCACTCATTAAGGGCTAATATTGGGTTCATTTTATTCATCCGGATAGGTCAATTTTTAGGAGTGATTTTAGATGTTTTAAATAAGTATATTTTTTTTTAATTTTTTATAAAAAAAATATGTAGAAAAGTAGAGAAAAAATATTGATAAATGTTGATTGATGTGACCCAATAAATATATGTATGTAAAAAAAAAATACACTTTTTTAGTCCATGCCAGGCACTTAGTGTATTTTGAATAGATTATGGATATAAAAAATAAGATTAATCAGATATTGATAGTTATATATTTGGATCATATTTATTTTAAAAAATGAGTAATAAATATAATTTAAGAATAGACCTTCTATTTTTTTAAGACAATTGTGATCTAACATAATATCCGATCAATTTAATTACCACAATTGCATAGCAATTGTATCTACAATGATATGATATGTTATATTAATTTATCATAAACTCAATCGTGTAAAGTCTAACTCCTTTGTCATGTCATTATAAATGAATTGTCCATTTCTAATGGTAGACCTTTTTTTTTTGAAACTATGTGATGTTTTGAAAAATTAGTAAAAAATTGACTTTTTAATTTTTTTAATTTATTTTATCTTTTTATGAATAAAAAATTATAAAAAATGATGTGATTTAAAATAGATAAAAAGTTAAAAACTGACTTTTTTTTTTTTTTTTTTTTTTTTTTTTTTTTTTTTTTTTTTTTTGGCTTCCCAGAAGATCCCATGCCAAACACATTTAAAATGAGTATGTTTCTCCCCGTGTATAAGCATTTATATGTTGAGATGTCGAACATGTAGGTTCTAATGATCACCGCGTCTGATAGAGAAAATGTACTGATCGTGAAAAAAATTTCATAAAAATAATTATGGAAAATTTATAATTCTTGTATTATTTTGATTAATTTTCTTAAGTCATTACTTATTATTATTATTATTATTATTATTATTATTATTATTATTATTATTATTATTATTTTATTTTTGATTTTATTAATTATGTGGATACATGAAAATTTAATGTGATATTTAATTAATTTAATGTGATAGTTAATTATATATAAGTAATTCGAATATTTATATATTTTATATATGGAAAATGAGTGGGAGCACTAATTAGTGCTACCACTAATGATGTGGCAGTAGGCCCCACCATGAATGATTTGATGTTTTGGCCTTGGTGTTATATTTTTTTTCTTTTTTTATTGAGTGCCATATCATTAGTGGTCTTTTTAGAGCTCCAAAATTAGTGGTCTCTATCATTGTTGTTTATATATATATAAAAGTATTTTATATATTGATAAAATATATATCATATTTATTTATGTTATATTTATGTTGTATTTGTATTATATAATATAATAGCTATTAGGTTATATATGGGGAACTGATCCAAAAGTCCAAGCCCAACATATTATGCCCCATTTAGTCTCAAAACAAATTTAATACTTCATTAAGTTCTCAAATTATCAATCAGACAAAAATACCCATACATATCATCCAATTTACACGCGCGCAACCTTCACCTACGATCATCTCACACCAGTCTGATCAGTGCACTGTCACATCTCCGCCACTCGTCTCTGCATTCTCAGTCCTCCATTTCTCCACCCTTCAACTCCACTACCTCTGAAACTCTACCCTAACCACAAAACGAATCCGTTCATCTTCTCCAATCGTCGACTCTCCCCAACATAACACGAAGCCGTTCATCTTCTCCAATCGCGACTCTCAACAACACGAAGAACCATCACAACTCTGAAGAAATTTCATAGTTCCTGACTTCCGATTCACAAAAATGGGGGGAAAATCTCTCTTCACCTATTATTTTTCATTCAAATTTGTACATTATTCTTTGATGTTTTGTATATATCATACCGTTTCAATAACACTTTCATAAAAAAAAAAAACCTTGTAAAACACATTTTACAAGCTAGTCCCCTGTTTTTAAACATTCTAATCCCTTGTTTTTACACATTAAACTCCTTGTTCTTATTCTTGTTGCTGTTGCTTCTTCTTCTTGTTAAATATTGGCTTTTCTTTCTTCGTATTGTTGCTACATTTTGTTGAATACTTAATCTTCTTGTTGTTATTGTTGTTATTTACAAAATACAATGGGCTGTTCTTATTGTTGATAGTGTTTATAAAACTAAAACATCAGACAATTTCATCACTCTATAAGTAACATATCTAAATTTTTTCAAACTGCAAAATTACACAGTTTAATCACTATTCAAAACAAATAGGTAACTTATTATAAAGTGCAAACCAAACTGCCAAATTATACAGTTTTGTAACTATTAACAACAAATAGATATAACTGCATATAAAACTGTAAAATTATACAGTTTTGTCACTATACTACTCATGCCCTGTTGTTGCTTTCATTTTTTCAGAAATAGATGTTAGAAGATATTAGAAGAAACAAACCAATATGCCCAAAAATCCAATCAGGGATTTAAGTATCCCCCCATTTGACAATCCTTCACCTGTATGCACTGAAATGCCACCATCTCCCCCTCCACAAAAAAACCAACCACCACAACAAAAAACAACTAAAAAAACCCACAAAATAACTACACTATCTATAAGAAAAAGCCCAAGAACTACACCACAGACCACACCCATACAACAAACACCAACCATACCTCCAACCACAACAAAAACAAACAAACAAAAGAAAGCCAACAAAAAAAACAAGAAGCTCCTCTAACTAAAAAAAGAAAGCTCCAAGAAAGCCAATCAACTCCCAAAACAAAAGCCAAGGCATCAAAAGAGAAAAAAGATGCAGTCCCTGCAAAGAGAGTCCAACAGTTTAATTACCGTTCCAACAACGGAACGGTAATCAAACTATTGAAAGGGATCAAATTCACAACAGCCCAACAGACAGAGCTATAAAAAATCCCTTTTTGGCCTATTATAAATGCTCTCTCCTCAACACAACTGAAGGCCTCTTGGTACAAATGCTACAATTCTATTATAGCAGAAATGACAACACTTTACAACAAAAAAAAAAAAAAAAAGAGCATTTATACTTGGCAAAAAGGAAATGAAATTCAGAAACAGTGATGTGAGGCTCATTTTTGGTATCAACTGTGGAGAAGACAGCATCATCACCAAATCCTATGCAAGACCGAAGGATTTTGAGCTCGCATTTTACAAACGAAGATGCAAATCAATAAAGAGATTGGATGCCAAGTCATTGACCAAATTGTTTCAACAAACAGAAAAAGGAAAATCAACCAATGATCGTCAAGATCTTGCAAGGGTCATCATCCTTTACTTGTGCCTGAAACTTCTTATGCCTACAACAGGGCATACACTCAGTTAGAGTTTCCTCAACTATGTTGACAATCTCAACAACATCAAGAAGAACAATTGGGTTGAGGCAATAAAAGACACACTGATGAATTCAATGACAAATGCAAACAACAATCCAAGGTATGTCACTGGATGCGTCATGTTACTCTCAGTAAACACACTACTCGACTACTTTACACAAAATATCAAACATCCAATTATTTCAAACTATCTAACATATTTCAATTTTTTTTTTACAGTACTAGTACTGTGAGCACAATAAACTCCTCCGACCATCCAACAAAGAAGGTTTCCCAAGGTTTATGAAGTGAAACATTGGCAAAATGTACTCTAAGTGGAAACACATCAGCCTTGCTGACTTTGAAAAGGTATTCAAACTCTTCTATACTCTCATAGCACAAATCTATTCAACACTCATTTCACAGTCATTATAGTAACAATCATGTTATGAAACTGTAAGAGTTTGCAGTTTCAAACAATATATTTTCAACACTTAACTCACATTACTCACAATACAAATCATGTTATGAAACTGTAAAAGTTTACAGTTTCAAAGCACACACCTATTTAACACTCCTATCACTCATGTTATGAAACTGCAAAAGTTTGCAGTTTCAACGCACAAATCTATTCAACAATCTTTTCACATTCATTACACTAACAATCATGTTATGAAATTGTAAAAGTTTGCAATTTCAAACAACATATTTTCAACACTTAACTCACATTACTCACAGTACAAATCATGTTATGAAACTGACCAATTTTACAGTATTACTGATATATGCCACATTGTTCCAATGCAGGTTGACCAAAGTGCTTTAACCCCAACTGAACAAGAAATACAGTTATTGCATATCAATCAAAACACATCAACAAACTCTTCAGCAAAGAAACATGACCATAAAAAGGACAATAAACGGAAAAAACAAACAAAAGCAACAAAAAAAAAAAATTCTAAACAGTGATGAGAATGACTTTCTCGAAGAAGAACACCAATCAAAATCAGAACAAGAACAACAACAAAAAAGAAAAAAAAGAAAGCAAGAAACAGAAAGTGATGAACAAGAAGAAGAGAGTGATGAAGAAAAAAAACAAGAAACTGAAGAAGAAGAAGAAGAAGAAGAAGAAGAAGCTGATGAACAACAAGACAATGATGAAGCAAAAGAATAAGAAAAAGAAGAAGGTGATGAACAAGAAGACACTAATGAAGATGAAGGCCAACAACAAGAACAAAAAGAAGAACAAACAAACAAACCAACAACAAGAAGTCAATAAACAAGAACTGACAGACCAACAACAACAACAACATGAAAAAAAAAAAAAAAAAAACAAAACAACAAGAAAAAAAAAGGACAGAACAACAAGAAGAACTCCAAGAGAAATCTGACACATTTCATGCACGAAGTAAACTCTTGTCTAATACTGAACCAAACTGCAAAATTTAATTAAACTAACCAAAACAAAATCCAACATTTTTATAGGTGATGGCCAAGCACAAACATCAACCAAAGAGGATGACAAGGACAAACTCATAGCAGCCATGAGAGCACAAATGCAAGAAATGTAACAAAACTTCATGGCTGAATTGTGTAGAAAAGTAGACCAGTTGAAGGAAATGTCCACCAAAAAAACTGAAAGTCCCCAACCAAGATCAATGGTCAAGAGAATTAAACAAAAGTCAAGAAAACAGGCACATAAGCCAGATTTTGAATACCAACCAATGACAAAAGCCAAAGAAGATACAAGGAACAAGACAGAAGCTGCCGCTGATGTACCCAAACCAACAGAGGGTACCGATGAAGAAAAAGAGAAGAAGAATGAAAAGAAAAAAAGAAGAAACCGAAACAGAGAAAGAACCTGCTACTGAACTCGAGCCAAAAGAGAGTGCTCATGAAGCAAAAGAGCAGGGAAAAGAAAAAATGAAAGAAGATATCGGCTAAGAGAAAGAAGGTGCTGCTTAAACCAAGCCAAAAGAGGATGTCAATCAAGGGAAGACACAAGTTCAAGTATTGGAAAGTAATGATGATTTCAAGGAAGAATCAATCCACAACAAGCCACTCGCCCTTTCATGCCGCAAAATAAACAAGGTTTGGCATAGCCTATCCAAAAAAGACCAAAGCCAAATTCAACTCATCAACAACACACAATCAACTGTTTGTGTCCGGTCTGACAACGAAGATGAAAATTGCATATACTTTTCAGATATATGCAGATTGACTAACAGGGAAGCCTTATATGGGAATGTAGGTCTCCAACTGCACAATTTTACAGCTTTTTGTTCATATTCAATAACCTATTCTATAAACCTAACACATTCTCATATATAATATGTTTCAGGTCATTGATGCCTTCGCAGAAATGAAATTGGCACTCCAACCATCAATTGAAGAATTTGAGAAACATGATCTAGCATTTGCAAGAAATCCATAAGCACGAAGATCTTACATTTTCTCAACACTCATCAATGTAAGCAAAACTATTGACATACCTTTCAATATTATTCAAACTGCAAAATTTTCTACTTCTTAACATGCCTTACTACATACTTTTATAACATAATTCAAACATATATAAATTACAGACTCTACTACAAAACCAAGATCAGGCACTGAGAGAAAAAATGATTGGACAACCATTTTCCAGAAGCAATGAAAAATAGATATATCCATTTCCCAATCAACCACGACAACCATTGGACAATTGTGATCTTTGACAATGTTGATAGGATATGGAGGCACTATGACTCTTTAAGGCCAGCAAAAGTGTCATGACCCGAACCCGCCCCCATGGATTAAGGTCATAACTGGCTAGTAATCAAGAGATTACCTATGGCCTCAAACCAGATAAACATATATCGTTAGAGTTAAGGGGCCAAAACGAAAGCAAACTTAAAACTTTTGTCCATAGAGTTGTGCTTACATGGCACATCATGACAATTCACATATATTCATTAATAACCCACATCAAAAGAAATTAACATATAAGCTTACACAATAGGATCATTCAAGTCATAGTCAGCCAAACTAAAAGCTTATGTACAAAGGCGATCCAAAGTTTTCGCCAACATTAGTAAAAATATAACAAAAGAACATAATGGCAAAAGGAAGTCTCGTGCGTGAGACATTTGGGCTGACTCTTAAAAATTTCGACTGTTTCTCACATACTTCACTGAGGCTGGGTTTGGACATCTCTTGGCTCACCTACAAACACATGAATAAGAGTGGGCGAAAGCCCAGTGAATAATATTAAGTAAAGAAGATACATGAACGAACTTTGAAACAGTTACATTAGACGGCCTTGGGCCCAATTTATGTTTCTATCTAATGTATTAAACGACTAAAGATCTAGACGTATCAAACAGCCTCGGGCCCAATTCACTCATATCCGACGGCCTTTGGCCCATTCATTCATGTCCAACGGCCTTTGGCCCAATCGTTCATATCCGACGGCCTTTGGCCCAATCATTCATGTCCAACGGCCTTTGGCCTAATCATTCATGTCCGACGGCCTTTGGCCCAATCGTTCATATCCAACGGCCTTTGGCCTAATCATTCAAATTAGCAGACTTATGAAACTCAGATAGGAGTAAGCAATTGAACAAATAGCATACTTCAAAATATCTTTACTAAGATATTACTCACAGTGATCTGCTGGATGATTTGTCCTTGTGCTTGACCCTACACATTTCATAAACATAATGGGTCACAAACGATTTCAATCCGTTCTTAATTCATACATCCCTCTCAAGTTTCTTTCTTATCCTTTTAACTCATTTATGATATTCAATGCATGTCTAAGAGTGCTTAGAATAAAAGAGGACAGAAATTGAAACATAAAAACATCTTTACAAAATTTCTAAAACAGGGCTCCCCGCTCGAGCGTGACTTTCGTTGCTCAAGCGGACCCCCATGGTCTGCAAAGGTACTGGTTGCCTCATATTTACGCTCGAGCGTGACTTAGGACGCTCGAGCTGAGAGTCAAAACATGTGACTGACGCTCGAGCGTGACTCTCCCGGCTCGAGTAGACACCAATGTCTGCAAAAGTTCTAGGAATTAACATTTCACGCTCGAACGGCGGTTTTCCCGCTCAAGTGGACACACCAAATTCTGGAATTTCCAGAATTGTTCTTGAAGCTCAAACTCGACATTCAAAGGCCCAAAACTCATGTTCTTGGTTCAAAAACGTGGAAACACAGTATATATCATAAGGATATAAGCAATATGAGGCCAATTGTTCAAAATCATGGTTTAATTCTCAAATAATTCAACATTCTTCTTGACATAGCCAAAGCTCATGCATTCTAGCTTCATACAAATTCCATATCTTCATGAATTATACATGCATGTTAACTTTTGACTCCAATCTTGTTTCAAATGGTATAAATGACACCCATAATCATGAAATTCATGAAAAATTATGCATGCATGTGAAATTTGGTGCCCAATTCATCATGTCTTACGCTAGATCATGCAAATTCATGGCAATTCTAAACATGCATGTGCATATAAACTTCAATTTCATCATAATCAACACAACTTATATTCTTGATTGCCATTTAATCTTGAATTCACAAAATCATAAACTCAAACCCATGAATTTACTCACCTATGAGCTCAAATTTTCCAAATTATAGCTAATTCTTGAGTTAATCTTCAAGTTCACCAAGCTCCTTGATCAATTCTCTATCTTGAGCTCCCCCTCTCTCTAAATTTGGCACTCTCCCTCTCTCTAGAGTGTAATCTCAGCCAAATGAGTGAAATGAGCTCAAAAACCATGCAAAAAATGTAAATAGGCCACTTATATATATGTTGGCCTAATCAAATTGAATAAGGCTAAGTAATTTGAATCTAATTATTTTGATCTGAATCAATTTCTAATTAAATTTCACCATAGGCTCTAAAAATTACGCCAATCACAATGGCGTAGTCAATTTTGGTTTCTGTGGCCGATAAGGCCTTTAATTTTCAGTTCCTAACAGTAAATTGAACAGATTTTCCTATGGTGAACAGATAGAAATTCAAAATCACATATAATCATATAAATGACACTCAAAATTATATTAAACACATAATCACAATCATAATTAATATCAATTAGCATAATATAGAACAGGATTATCACAAAAAGATTGTCACAACAAGCACTTTGAAATTACAAAGGAAATTGTAAGTTAAATAAAATTTTCTACTTAGTTCCATTCCTTTCAAAACATCTCAGCACATCACTATAACTAACAAAAACACCCACTAACTATTTTGTAGTAACAACATCAACTGAGAAGGAATAAAGCATTATTCAACAATCAATGAAACATCTTATTATCTCAAGAGTACGAAATAGTAATTGCATCAATTGAGGAATGCCCACAACAAACCCCACACTCGTAAGATACAAACTCAATAACTAATGTTTCAATATGCTAAATTTTGCCGTTTTACCTAACTAATTAACTTCATCTAAAACTTTGCAGGAATGATGGTGCAATCATCGTCTGCAATGTTATCAACCAATAAATCAACTGGCAACCTGTGCAGAAATCACTTCGACCAACTAAGTGGGTCAAATTTCGAGCAGAAATCATCAGTCAATTCCTCAATGATAAGAACCGATCTTGGAAACTCGAGCACTACCAAATGTTGACAAAACAAACCAAACCATAGAAACAATGAATAAACTTCTTTACAATACAAATACTCATGTGAATATATTTTTGTATTTTTTTTTTTACATGTGACAAGTACTTTTTATACTTTTGGTAATTGATCTTCTTGTGGTTATCATGGTGAAAATGATTGTTATCATTGATGTCGTTGTTGCTCTTGTTGTTTTTATTATTCTTGTTATTGTTCTTCTTGTGCTTATTATTCTTGTTTGTGTTCTTGTGCTTATTATTTTCGTCAAATTTGTGGTTGCATATAAATTCATACAGGAAATGTTGTTTCTAATAATTCTTAAAATTGTAAAATTATACAGTTTTATCAGGTTGTTTTTAATAATTCTTAAAACTGCAAAATTATATATGCAGTTTTATCAGGTTGTTTATCATAATTCCTAAAACTGCAAAATTATGTAGTTTTATCACTCAAACAAAAATTATGCTACACAATTATGCAGTTTCATTATCGTGAGTTTCCTTCCACGTATTATAATATGTATTTCCAACATAATTCTTGAAACTGCAAAATTATTCAATTTCATGACTCAAACAAATAGATGAACTACATTTTAAAATTGTAAATGAAATTGCAAAATTATACAGTTTTGTCACTACGAAATATTAAATAAATATATCATGTAACAAAACTGCAAGATTAGCCAGTTTCAATAAGAAATTTTCAACAACCTTCTCAACATTCCACAAAAATAAAACCAACCAGCTCCACCAAAAAAAAAAAAAAAAATGTTACAAAACAACTTCAATAACTAAAGAACACATCGAAAAAGAAAAAAGAATGCAACCAACTTTATTCATTACTTTTATAATACCAAGTATCACATTTTATTATCACAATTCCTCAACTTCAAATATAAATCCAAAAGAATAGACTATGGCCTCAAATAGCAGCCTTGCACGTCTTCTTATTGTGATTCTCATATTTCAAGCACCTATTCCACACTTGATTTGCTTCACATTCTTACCCCTAGAAGGTATCCTCTTCTTCTTGTTCCACCCGGGCTGCTTCTTCGTTATAGGAGGTTTGATAATCGAACTACCGGCACCATCAAAGTCAAATATTTCACTTGAAGGCATTGGATAAACAGATTCCTTGTACGACTCTCTAAAACAATTCACATAAAAAAAATGATCAATGAAATCATACACATCTCTACCACTACTATGCAAAGCATGCACAACATGACAATAAAGAAAACCATTCAATTGCCATTCATGGCAAGAACAAGTTCGTTTGCCAATATCAACATAAAAGAAATAGAAGAATGAACCTCAAGTACAGTATCACTAATAACAATCACATCCCAAGACTTAGCTAGCTTCAAAAAGTCCACCAACTTCTTTTCCATAACTGGACACAATTTGGTAGTCCATCTTTTAGATTCAGCTCTTCTATTTGACAATTGAGTCATGACTTGAACCCTAATCATATCAACTATATAAGTAATAGGTGTAGACACCCCATTTTTGACCGTCCTCAAGACTTGGACGTCACCGTTCGAACACTCGGTGATCATCCATATTTGTGTTCGTCTTGAGTTTCCAGAGGTCTCGTTCACGCGCACCTTGCCTCAGGATCTCTTGACTCGACTGTTTTGTGTCTGGTTTTGCACCAAACACTTGTGTTTTTGCTTCTGAGTGGCCACCCCAACACCTCACCGGCCATAGTTTGAGGCCACCGACCCTCTTTTCTTGCCACCGGCCATTGGTGATGGCCGGTCGACACTTTGTTTGGTCGGCCGACCATTAATTTGGCCGATTGACTCTTTTTTCTGGCCAAGCCGCTTTCTTGAGAGGGTTTGAACCTTTTGAACCCCTGTTTTAGCTTCTTGAGGAAGCTTGACCCCTTTGAACCCTTGGTTCTAGCTTCTTGAGGAAACTTGAACCTTTTGAACCCTTGGTTTAGCTTCTCCAAGAAGCTTGAAACTTTTGAACCCTTGGTTTAGCTTCTCCAAGAAGCTTGAACCTTTTGAACCCTTTGCTCCAAGCTTCTCCAAGAAGCTTGAACCCTTCTAAGCTTCCAAGAGAAGCTTGCACCTTTTGCACCTTTTGTTTTAGCTTCTCCAAGAAGCTTGAACCCTTTGTCTAGCTTCTCCAAGAAGCTTGGCTCTTTTTGTTTAGCTTCTCTTAGAAGCTTGGCCTTCTTGGCCCTTTTTGTTTAGCTTCTCTTAGAAGCTTGGCCCCTTTGCTCCAAGCTTCTAAGAGAAGCTTGGACCCTTCATCCTCTATAAAAGAAGAGCTTCTCTTCTATTGTAAGGGTTCCAAGAATTTGTCTAAGGCTCCATACATATATCTCTCTCCATATCTCCTCCATTTTAGCTCCAAATTGCTTGGTTCTTGGCCCCATTGCACTACAACTCTTAGCCTAACACCTCCATCATCAACCTAAGGATCTTGGGAGCCATTTTCAGAGGCTAAGGGACTGGTTTTCTAGACCAAGAAGCTACTGTCCCCTTTTGGCTACAAGGGTAACACACTTTTCCCTCTTTATTCCCCGTTTTTGCACACACTTTTAGCCTTACTTGTAAGCATTTTCGATCTTTGTCATAAACTGAAAAAAGTATTATTTTGAGCTCCTCTTGAAGTCTGTTTAAGACCACTTTTGTGTTTGGGTTCGTTTACCCCCTCTTAGGCCTTGTTTGGCCCCATTTTTGTGTGTTTTTGGTGAGCTTCGGGACCACCTTATTTGGACCTCCTCACCACTGAAATCTTGAGGGATTTCAGTGGTGAGGATGGTGGTTTAAGGTCCTAAGAAGGAGAGGGCCACCCCCTCTCCTTGTTGTCTTCAAAATGTGCCATTTTAGCCTCATGTGTGAGCACCATTCTTGAGTTCATGTTGGCCATGTCTTAAGTGTTATTTGTGCTTATTTTGCCATGATATAGCACTATTTTTACTTGGTTTAGACACACCATGCATGCTTAGCATACTTGTCTTGTAATGCCATGAAATTGCCTTGACATGCTTTGTGCTTTGAGCCTTGTTTCTAGCATGATTTTGGCTTAGCTTTGTGAAGCTTTTATGCATATTTTGGCATGATTTAGGTCTGATTTTGGTTGTTTGGGTCATCCATGACTTGCTTTGTATAGCTACCATGCAATCTAGCTTGTATGCCTTGAGTGTTGGCTCCTCTACCATGCTCTATTTGCATCATTTCAGTGGTTTGGCACCATTAGTTATGATATTTCAGTCCTTGCTCCATGCTTGTATGCTTGCATTTGATGCCCCTTTAATGCTTTAAAAGGTTGGTGTTTCATGCCCCATGTTTGGACCTTTGTGTATGCTTCCTTGTGTAGGCCATTTAGATGCCATCTAAGTGTGTTTTGGGCCTTGTCTCGACCTTCATTGGGACTGTTTTGAGTCCCCTCGGCCCTTTGGGACTTGCTTCATATAGCCATGGTTTAAGTCCCTTGGCTTGCCTTGAGTTTTGGACATAGTTGTATGCCTTGCTTGCATTGATAGGTTGATTTGGCATCATCCCTCATGTATTTTTCAGAGTTTAATGTGCTTGCCATTTGTCCATAATAGTCTCTTTTAAATGTGTTTAAAAGTTGCTTCTTTGTGCTTAAGTGTTGGACCTTGCATGCATGCCTATTTGTATGTGTTTTGGCTTTCATTCTTGAGCATGTTGGCCACTGTTTTGGACCTAGTAGAGAGCTGTCCAAATTAGTTTAAGACTATCCCTTTGGCATGTTGTTGCATGCTATACATGTTTGTATGTTTAGGTGCTTAGTCTATTAACATGTTGCATGTTTAAGTGTCATCGCATTTGGCATGCTTCTTGTGTTAAGTTGCTTTGCATATTTACATGTGTTATGCCTTTTATGTTGTTGCATGTGTGTCATTAACATTGATGTTATATGCCTTGCATGCTTACTTGTTTAGTTCATGGCCCATTGCACATGGTTTTGTTGTTTGCATGATCATGTTGCATACTTAGCTCACATGCCTAGGTTGCATTACATTGGCATGCATACTTTGCCTCTTGAATTAAGTATGATAGAGGTTGAGTTCATTGTTTGTTTATGTGCATTTCATTCCACATTGAAATTGCACACTTTGGCTTCTTGGGCCATCATACATTGAAATACGTGATTGGTGGTCCGAGGGTCGAGCACCATACTCCTTGAGTCTTAAACATGATATGGAGTGTGGTGGTGCACACATTTTCTTGAAATGCATTGCCATGCCTTGTTTTGCCCTCTGCTGCTGTCAAAACAGGTTCTGCAGGAAGCTTTGGCCGGCCGGCCATCTATATTGCCGACCGGCCATCCATTCTTGGCCGATGACTTTACAGATGGTCGATGACCATCCGGACATGGCCGGTGGTGTTCTGTCTTAGCCGGTGGTGTTCCACAGTGTCCATAGAGTGCTCCCTGGGACTTGTGCAATTTTCAGAGGAGCAAAGCAGGGAAAACAGAGGCAAACTTGTGCATAGCGTTGGATTTCCGAGCAAACCCGAGCACGCACGCATTGGACCCTCTTCCCGAGGCCTTTACTGCTTTCTTAGCTTAGTTAATTTGATTAATTAATTAGGTGGTCTGTAATAATTAATTAGCTTGTAGGTTAATTAATTGGTATTATTCTTTTGGTCCCTCGGAGCGAGGGCGAATCTATAATAAGTGTAGGTGCGTGTGTCCATGTCTTCCAACCCCCACTTCTTTCTCCCTTTTACTTATCTGCTTTTGATGGTTAGTATTTGGTCATATTTAATTTAGCATACCTTATGCTATGCATGCGTGCATCCATACATTTGTCTTGCATGCACCGGGCTCGACGCATCATACTAACTGCATTGTATTTTAATTCCAAGTTGAATACGTGTTAGTTGTAGCATCATCATATGCCATGTTTAGATTAGTCGAGCCTATTCTAGCTACATTCTACATGTGTTGCATTAGCCATCTTAACATGAACTAGGATCATGCATATGATTACTAACTAGTTTCTGTTTTGGCTTGGAGTACTCGGTAAGCATTTATGCTTTTGCATCTCGCATGAGTGTGAATGTTAACATGATAGCATGCTTACCATGTGGCTATATACTTATGTGATATAAACTGCCTGAATGCCTGTGGGTGAAGGTTGGATTGTTTGAGTTGGAACTACTCATTGAAATCCGTGTTTTAGCCTACTTGCGAGTAGCAAATTTCAGACATTTTTCAAACAAACGGATATGCAATGCTTCGTTCCAAATTAGGCGATCTAGTCTATACTTTTGTGTTATGCGCATCACATAGTAATTCTAGCTAATTAACTGGAATAAGAACACATAACGTTTTCAAAAACGGATATCATGGTTAGTAGAGGCCGATCTTCGGATCGGGCGAGAGGGGGTGCTCATAGCTGACCTTCCCCAATCGTACCCAAGTTCTCGAGCTGAGGCAACTTTGGTGATAACGGACACGTGGCCTTTGGCACCGAGTCAGGGTTTCCTAAATTTCCCCGTTAAAAAATATTTAGGTGGCGACTCTGTATCTGGCAAAGCAGTCCATGTTTGGCACTTCTTTCTAAAAATCTGTTTTCTCAAAACGATTTACCGGATTTGGATTCTTTGGCTCAGATTTAGAACTGTAACGATTTGAGTCCGAACTGTAGTGAGCCCAAATGAACAGAACGGGGGACTCATCCTCCCGGGACGTTCAGGGACGTCTACAATAGGCAACTCAAGGGCCCCACCAATCCAATTATTGTAAGACTCAGTAGCATTAGATGACATCTCACCATATCGTTTCCCTCTAAAAAATGCATTGGCCCACTTATCATTTTGCAAACCATCTAACATACTATCAACTCTACTATTCCCAGCAATACGCTTCAATTTCTC
This sequence comes from Camellia japonica, assembly GCA_030407325.1. Lineage (NCBI taxonomy): Eukaryota > Viridiplantae > Streptophyta > Magnoliopsida > Ericales > Theaceae > Camellia > Camellia japonica. The sequence continues at coordinate 130,233,900 of JAPPVO010000014.1, forward strand.
TATATAATGCTGGAAAGAAGAAACAGTTGGCGCAGAAGCACATTTAACTAATATTTTCATCAAAGCCAACTTATAGTTAGTACGAAGTTTCACCAATTTGTCAATCAAATTTCTCTTCAAATGGTTCCAGCAATATGCATGATGTGCATTGGGAAAAACCACTGAAAGAGCGTCTAGCAATCCATGTTGACGGTCCGACACAAAGGTCAATCTCCGACTTGAACCAACAGTTTTTAACAACTGATTTAAAAACCACATCCAATTATCTTGATTTTCAGTGTCAACAATCGCAAAAACCAAAGGAAACAAGCCTGAAAACAAAATAAAATGAAACTGCAAAAATTAGTAGACTCACAATACAATAATAGAAACCAAAATCCACCAACTACCAAAACACACTGACAAACTAAAATTATACTAACTGCAAATAAATACATACCTTGATTACCATCCTTTGATTTTACTGCAAGCAAATGCTCCTCGTAACGCCCCTTCAAGAATGTACTATCAACAAACAACAACGGACGACAAAATAAAAAGCCATACAAATATCCATGAAATGCCACAAACAACTTTTGAAAACACTCACTACTTTCATCCACATCTAATTCAAACGCACTTCCAGGATTCGTTCTAATACCCGTCTCAAGGTACCATCGAAGTTGGTCAAAAGAAGTTGCAAAATCACCAAACAACCCACCTCTTGCCTTATCAACTCCTAACCATGCAACCCAATAAGAAACATCTATATCATATTGTTTCTTCAACTTTTTTTTTTTAACTTCAATAGGATGAGTCAACGAATTATCACTAATATCATTATGCACATTATCAGACACAAGTCTAGAACCAACCATTTTGCTACAAGATCTACGAGCAACAACCCCACAAGTATACACATTATCCAACTTCATAATAAAAAAAATACCGGAATTCATCAACACCTTTCCATGCACAAACCATTTACAACTCGTAGATGACTTCATCATACATTCAGTAGTTACTCTTGTTGTATCGTTCTTCAAATAATTCACTGCAAAACCACACTCAACTACATACTTAGCCAATACAATGCGGAACGCCGACACTCCACCTTCAAATTCTTGACCAACACTGTGTTTAATCCCCTTCCAACTAGCAGACAATAAAAATCTCTCTGGTTTTGGATAAAAACTAGGCAACAAACCACCAAAATCATCACAATTGTTAACCAAAAAACTCTCACAAATTATATAATCAATCCTAGAAGAATTATCATCAACCTCCACAATTCTCCTATCACCCACAACAACATCAACAACATGAGAACCACTACAACCTACCATTGACATCATATTCTCCAAATCATCATCACATTCAACAATACAATTAGAATATCTAGGAAAATAGAAAAACAAATAAAAGTTACCAACACTCAACTCATTGAACTTTGCAGATATTTTCTCAACAACTACATGATAACTACATTCCTTACTAATTTTAATAGCAGCACAAGACTTACTGTATTTGTACATTAACATGAAACACCCCTCCATATTACAAAATCACAAACCAGCAAATAATTGTTCACAGATTCCAAACTGCAAAATTATATAGTTACAACATATCAGTATCAATACTTCACAATTCACAATTCCAAACTGCAAAATTATACAGTTACAACATATCAGTATCAAAACTTCAGAATTCACAATTCCAAACTACAACTTCAAAACACATTACACTATACAACAAACAAAATCAACAAAATCAAAATCATCAAAATCAAAACCATTAAACTATATCACATACAAAAATCACAAAATAAGTATCAAACAAACAAAGTTTATCACAAAACAAAGAATTATAGCAACATTGCCAAATACAAACCAAAGATCACGCAAATTTACTTATATATATATATATATACATACATACATATATGTATTGACAGATAGAGACAGAGTGAGACACACACACACACACACACACACACACACACAAAGAGAGAGAGCGTACGCAGAGATCGCTTATACATAGAGATTTAGATCGCACAACCAGATCCACCTCACAGCACAATGAGATTGACCTCACAGCATAAAGAGATTGGCATCACGGAGAGAGATCGAGATCGTAGACAACCTTGCATAGGCGAATATTTGATTTTTCACATATATATATATATTAAATCAAAGGGTAATACAATCATTTAAAAAATAAAAAAATAAAAAACGGGATCTCCGAATACAAAACTTAAAAAACTGTAGACCTATTAGTCTATTAAAAATGTAGTGGGATTAGGAGGTAAATACATCCCTTACATAGGACTACATAGTAATTTTCCCGTTATATATTAAGTGATTAGGTTATAATCTAAAGAAAAGAAAAAAGGACCTTGAGAAAAGAGAGAGAGTGAGCAACCGAGAGAAAGAGGAGCAGCCGAGAGAGAGAGAGGGAGAGGGAGAGAGAGAGAGAGATCAAAAAGAAATAAAGGAGCAGCCAAGTGAGAAAGATGAGAGTTTGAAAGAAAAGAGGGCCCTGTGCGTGATAAAACAAAGAGACGGCAGAAAAACAAAAAAGAAAAAAAAGGATTAGGGTTTTGTTTTGGTGACTCCATTAGTTCTTCAAATATTTCTTTAATCTTCAAAAAATAATTGTGAGTGCAAAACTCACTTCCCTTAATTTATGTTTAATTCGTTGTTTTTTATGTATTTATTTTTATTTATTTGACGTTGAATTGATTCCATATTTGCATGTAGATGATTGATTGATTTTAATTACTTTGATTAGTTGTGTAGGCAAAGTTTAGAGTTTTTAGGTGATTGATTGATTATAATTATTTTGATTAGTTGTGTAGGTAAGGTTTAGGGTTTTTATATGGATTTATTTTATTGTTGTAATCACACTCATAAATAAATGAATTTAAAATAAACTTGGAACCCATAGATAAATTCCTTATACTCCACTATAACTCTATGGATTATTGTTTTATTTGAGTGATGGTGAAAAAGAGTGTATAAGAAGAAAAAAAAAAGTAAGGATTATGAGATTTATTTGAATGCCTTAGGGTTGGCATTGTTATGTTTGTTCTCATGAGTATATGAGAGATTGTGTATATATATATATTGTTGCCTCATTCTCATGTGTAGACGAGTGCATTGATTTACGCGCATACGTTTATGCTAACCATCGAGGAGTATGGGTCAAACTCGGGACGAAATCCCCATGCAAGTTTGGCTTCAGAACGGTGTTAGGTATACGAGAGGCACATGAGATATATATGTAAGCCGGAAGTGGAGGCCGAAGTGGTGGAGTTAAGGTATAAAGAATTTAATTATGAATTTATTGGTATAGTGTGAATTGTACTGATTTGTATATCTTGAAAAATAGTAAACTACCTTGATAAATAATGAAATTTAAGCAAAAGCATGTATACGTGATTCTAGATAATTTTTGTGTTTTAACTTTTTACTAGAAAGATCGATTAGAACTTGTAATCGGATGATCTTTGTTTCAATAGTTTTTATTTATTTTAGTATTGCAGATTTTAGATACTGTTTTAACCCATGAAACGAGCTCATTTTTATTGGTTTTGTTTCATTTTAAAGTAAAACATTATTCTGAACACTTTTCATGTTTTGAACTTTTCTATAAAAAAAATCTTAGGGCAGTTTCTTTTCGTTTTCAGCTTCAAATTTTTTGATTGAATTTTGTCTAGGTTCTTCTATCAAGTTTTTCTCTCAACTTGTTCAGTTTTTACTAAATTCGTTCGCGCCACTTTTCAGGAAATTTGATTTTGTACAATTTTTGTTCTTTGAGTTTTGGTCAATTCGAATTATTTAAGTATGAAACGGTACATTTTTATACTTCTGTACATTTTTATACTTCTTTAGCAAGTTACTTATGATTAAATTATACTAACTTTATTTTTTGCAGGATGGTACGTCTTACTAAGTTTTTATGCATGGCTGACCCACCATATTTTTATTTTTTATTTTTTTGTTTATTTTATACTCAATTTATATTTCATTGTGTACGGGTAAGAAACTAAATGTCACCGTATCTTGGGAAACTACCCATTCGTCTTAGTGTGGATGGAACTAAATGCATTTTTGTTTGTGTCTGGTAGGCACGTGGGTATCAAATATTTGTACTCATACCAGAATACTTATATACTGACTCATTTTGTCTCTTAGCATCTCAGGTACGTTCTATTTGAGGGCAGCCGAGCTTCCTTTACAGGATTAGTTGGGATTATAGTGGTGACAAGAAATAACTATGATCGTAGGACATGTCTTTTGGACTTCTTATGGTTTTCTTGAGTTTAGGATTGATATTAGTTTATGCATTTATTATTTTTTATGACCTTAGTATTTTTGACAATTTGACATTGCAGGTTATTTTTTTAACTTTGCATTATTTAAGTTGTTTTGATTAGTTATTGTTACTTTAATGTTAGAGGTATTGAATAGTTATGAAATTTATGGTGGATAGTTTGGTTGGTGTTTTGTTAATTTTTTTTTAATCCCTTATAATCTTTTGAGTATGAAAATTTACTTAAACCTTTTAGAGACAAAAACGTTTAAAATTTGTTTCACTCTTAAAATTTAAATAATGAAATATTGATTGAATATTTAATTGTCCACATTTTAAAACATGACAACTCTCACCCAATTAAGCTGGGTTTTGATAATATCTATCTTTCAGTAAGCACCTGAAAGAAACGGAACGGTAATTAACCTTTTTAGTTTCACGCAAAGTTTAGGGCTAGCTTGATCACAAAGAATAGACCAAAGCTTGTATTGAATTACAGAGCCAAAGAGACAAGGAAAACAAATCATCAATGTTTACTAGTGGAGCTACAGAGGCATTAGATGAAGACTTCCTCTAGCTGGCTGCTTATTTTGTCCATATGTGATCTCTTTATTATATGATTATAATAGAAAATCCCCATTACATCATCTAACGTTTGTAAAATAATTAAATTATAATTTTAAAATAGGAAACATTACGATCGATTTCTTTAGGACATGATCATGTGATATTTTAATCAAAATAGTGGAACTTATTAATTTATATTGATGATTGACAGAACAATAAAAAGGTTTCGTTTGAGAAGTGGATTGATCTTTTGATTTTTTTTGTCTTTTTGACTATTTTGCTTAGGGTTAACATTTTCGTTTGGGTCGGATTTTTTTGACTTTTTTAATTTTTATAGTTTGGATGTGACATTTTATTTTCTTGATTTTTTAACTTATTTATTTTTTTATGACTATTTTAAAAACCCCTCCTAACCCAATCTCTAATGGTTGTTGCTATATACTATTGCTGTTGCTATAATTTGGCAATGAATAGTTTTATTTTGTCAAATTATAGACAAATATAAAAAATGAAAAAAAATTAGAAAAATTAGAAAAATAAATAAATATAATTCAATTTGAAAAATTAAATAGAAAAATTAAATTTGAAAAATTACTTGATTTTCTACTGTTTCAATTCTGTTTTTTTCAACTGAATTTGGAGCCACAAATATATTCATATCTGCTGATGTGGCATATTTGACAATTATTATTTTACTAGCCAAATTTGAGAACAGATATGGCATATGCCATCTTTGACAAGTAAAATAATAAGTCATTAAAGACCCATTTTTTATCACTATTGTTAAATTATAATTTTGACAAGTATTTTGAGAGTTCTATTAAAAATGCTCTAACCCAACATGTCAAACAAGGCAAAGTTTGATTATTTAATTGGTGACATGATCAGGTAGTACCCAATTAATTCTCTCTTCCATGGTGAATTTATGAGAAAAAAATATATATTCATATATATAGACTAACATTTTGAAAATTGAATTGACTGGGTTCATGTCCGAAAATTACAAACTCATTATGGGGAGGAGAGTTGAAGATCAACCGTCAACTGGTCCATATCCAAAAATTACACTCGGTTGGTAAGTAATTTTTTTTAGTTAAAAAGTTATTAAAAAATTTAAAAAGTCAATTATTCATATTAAAAAGTCAAAAAAAAAATTTTCTTTTTATTTTTTGTACATCTTTTTGTAAAAAGTCAAAAAATCATCCCAAACATACTAGTTTTTTTTAGTTCATATTTTAGTCAAATAACCAAAAAATTACTAAATTAGCATGTTCCCAAACGAGGTCTCATTGTGCTAAGAAGAGTTGAGCAAAAACACCTTTGAAACCACAATACTAGAACACTTCTCACCATTATAAGTTCTTTTTTGTTTATACTTATTGAACGCAGTATAATTTAATTATCCAATAATAATATAAGGGTTTGGTTTTCTTCCAGTCTATGATCAGATTAGAGAGTGTTATTGGGTCTGTGGAGGCCTACGACGAGTTCCGTTTTGATAATTCGAACCGTTCAATATATAGAACTCGTCGACTATATATCTTTAAAAAATCACATTGATCAGATATCGATAGCTATCTCATTGGTGGATGAAATTTCTATCAACCGTTTATTTTTTCACTGTCTATTTTATTTATTCAAAACTGATTTGATCACGTAACTATCGATATCCGATCAACGTGATTTTTTATAGACATATAATACTCAATGAATTTTACACATTAACGGTTCAAATTATTAAAACGAGACCCTTAATAGACCCCACAGGCCCAACAACACATTTCAATCCGATCACAGACTGAAGCGAAGCTATGTCCATAATATAACTCTCAAATCACATGACGTCGAAAGAGAGCGGCCCCGTTTGGTGTAACTTTTAAAACAGATTATAGATTATAACTTAACAGAATATAAATTATGACTTTAATCAGAAGCTGTTAATCTGTTTGGTGTAACTGTTGAATTATAGATTTAAATTGTTAAGTAGTGTTTGTTAAATAAATTGTGAAATAGCTTTTTGAATTAATTTTTATTTTTTATTATTTGCTACTTGTCTACATTTCTCATAAATAATAATAATAATCCATAGTTCATTTGGGTCATTCTCTATTTTTTTTTTTTAAAAAAAATCTAAGAATATAACTTTAAATTAATATGTCCACAGCAGAACCTGATAATCAGAAGTAAGGGATAAACAATTTCTCAGAATCAGCTTTTTTGAATTAAAATAAGTTACTAGAATCAGAAACTGTTTGAAATAAGTTTAACCAAACAATCCAAAATAACTTTTCTAAAGTTAAAATCTATAAGTTAGCCAAAATAAGCCACACTAAACACTCCTAAAGTGTTTTTTTATATTACTTTTTTAAATCCAAAAAAAAAAATGTAATTTTAATATGTTGTTAATTTTTGTTTATGTCACACAGTTTCGTCTAGTTGAACTCTACTATTGAGCCGATAATGGATAGTTTGGGATGATATAAATAATTATAATTTTTTATTTTTTATAAAATATAAGTTAGATATGAATTAAGTTTAAAGTGATAAATAATATAACTTAAATAAAATAACAACTTTTTAATTTTTTTTAAATCATGCCAGATAAGACCCTAATTATAAAAGCAATGAAATGATAACTTCATTTCGATTTCCAAAATAGAGGAGAACTCAAATACTTTAGAGCATTTTAATTTAATCTTTTTTCTTTGCCAAAATGAAGTCAAGCGTCAAAAGTGCGAAGGCGTGTTCTTTTGGTATTAGGATCCTCTCCTTGCAGCTTCCGTTCTTGCGCCAGTCCTTGCAGGTATTCGGGTCTACTTTTAAGCCCAATTTTGATAATCCGAACCGTTCATATTTTATGATTTATTCAGTATATCATACCTGTAAAAAATCAAGTTGATCGGATATCAGAAAGCATGTGTTCGAAAAATTGAACTAAAAACTATTTTTTAAATAATTTAATAAACAGTTTTCCGAACACATGCTTTCTGATATCCGATCAACTTGATTTTTTACAGGTATGATATACTGAATAAATCATAAAATATCAAAGGTTCGGATTATCAAAATTGGGCCTAAAAGTAAACCCGAAAGCCTGCAAGGACGGACGCAAGGGCGGGGCTGTAAGGAGAGACTCTTGACTCGTTCTTTTGCAGTGGTCTTTTCTTCACCAAATCCGATCAAGTTGACACCGACTTAGGGTTTTTTTTTTTTTTTTTTTTTTTTTTTTTTTAGTGTTTTAAATAAGTATATTTTTTATTTTTTTAAATTAAAAAGTTAAGAAAAAAATATAAATATTTTGATTAATTTTTTGACTTTTTATAAAAAAATGTGTATTAAAATGTTGTATAAATAAATATGTAAGAGAAAATAATTAATTATTTCGTACGGTTGGACAGTGCCTCCGCTGAAAAGAATATGAGAAAAGATTGCCTACTTTTTGGCCTTTGATTAGACGGTGTTGTTCGGCTTGTGGGGGTCACCACGGATTCCGTTTTTCTAATCGAAACCGTTCAATGTGTAGAAATCGTCGAGTAATATGTTCTTGTAAAAAAATCACGTTCATTGGATATCGATAACTATCTGATCGTGTTAGTTTTTTTTGTCGCATGTTAACTATAATACTATCCATTTTTTATACAAAACTGATTTGATTATATAGTTAGTGATATCCGATAGACATGATTTTTTTGTAGAAATATAATACTCGACAAGTTCTACACATTAAACGATTCTGATTAGAAAAATGAGATCCGTGGTGGGCCCCCACGAGCCCAACTTTACAATCTAATTTAATAAATATACAATTGTAATATTTTTTTTTTCCCTTTCACTCCTATGCTTTTAGATCTGTACATAAGCTGCCGTGAGGTTGATTGGTATTTAATATTATACATATTAATTTTTTTATATGTTTTTAGTAAATAGTGATAATTTTTTATTTTTTTAATAATTTTTTGATTTTTTATCTTTTTTTAGAGTTGCCAAACCATGTACATTCACTGTGGCATCAATAATTTTTACAAGAAAAATAATATATAAATTTATTAATATATCAACAAAATAATTAATTAATATAAAAAAATTAATTTAAATATTTTAATAAAATATCACATTATTAAATCTAAAACAATTGATCATTCTTCAAACCTTTTGAAAGTTTGTTTGATGTTGGTTACAGTAATTAACTTTTTTGTATTGAGATTTTTTTAGTTTTGTTTAGTTTTTGTTTTTAAACTTTTTAAATTTTTATGACAAAAAAAATGTAATAATTATGATTTAAATATGACATTTTATATTTTATTATTTTATATTTTTTTAATCCAAAATATTTACCAAACGGGTACAAAAGTGCGTGACTCAGTCTGCTCTTCCTCTCACTTTTACTTTTGTATGTATATTTTTGTCATCAAATCATGCATATATGTAGATACGTAGATCTGTGTAAGCAATCACCATTTATACAGATCCAAATCCAATGATTTCATTATTATTATTATTATTATTATTTTTTGGATACAGAAAAATAGATTTGTAGATAGGCTATTCTAGCATATCCATCAGGGAGTATTGTTCCTTAACACTTACAGCATATCTGCAAGAAATTTCACCGTACCTACGTCGGGACCGAAATTTAGACCCCACGTACTCCGGATGCTAAAAAATATGTTTAACTGCAACAAAACGCTGGGCTAGGAAAACACAAACCCAAGCCTTGACCCAGTTCGAAGGTCTTATCCAAATGAAATCCAATGATTTCCTTGTTGCCTGATCTGGGTAACTAAAAACTCTCATCTTCTCAGGAATTAAAGCCCTGTCTTCACTCTCTGTTTTACTCCAAATCCAAAACAAAACATGTCGACCCAACCACCTGATCACCCCTCCTCCTCTGCCACTTCCAACGAAATCGAGGATGTGATGACCTGAATAAATAACTAAATAAATAAAATGAAAGAGAATATTTATATCCTGATGATGATGTTTCAGTGGGGCAAAAGAATAAGTGAAAGAATGGCACAGATTTAAAGCTCATAAAGCTAGTCTTAAAGGCACCGAAATGGGTGTATGAGTGGAGAGAAATTGTATTCAAGTTAAAGCTGTTATTCAGGAAAGAATATCAGTGCGCAATCACTCGCATGGGAAGATAAGGGACAACATTATTTTAAAGTTGCTTTACAGAGCAAAAGCACTACACACTTGTACTACTTTTACTTGTCCAACTCATGTTCTTCATATAAGCACATCACGATGTGCTGCTATATGTAGATACACTCTGTTTATATATCTATATATATGTAATCTGTACAATAGAAAGGGAGTGTAGAGAGAGAGAGCAAGGTTTGGTCCAATACTCCCTCCCTAAAGCCGTGGGTGTGTGTTCGGCGTGTGTCTTGGGTATGTAATGCACTGGGTGTGCATCCTTGTGATAGTGAGAGAGAGACCCGTGGGTGGGGGTGTATGGCAGTGAGAGAGAAACCCAGCTAGAGGGAGAAAATCCCGTGGGTGTGTACCCATGCATGCTGGTCTGTGTCTGTGTGTGTGAAAGGTGTGTGTGTGCAGCGGTGTGCATGTGTAGTGTGGGTGATGCGTGTGTGTTTTAAGTGTGTGTGTTAGCAGATAGAGAGAGAGATGAAGTTGGGTTGGTTTTGAGGCCACTGGAGATAGAGAGAGGAAAGAGAGAGGTCGTGTGTGGTGTTAACCTGTGTATGTGTATATCAGTATGTGTTGGGTCTGTTGAACATAAAACCAGCGAGAGAGAGGAAGCTTGTGTGTTGTTGGGTTGTTGTCTGCATGGGTGTGCATGGCTCCTGGAGGAACCAAAATCTTGTTGATACAAGCAGTTCTGTATCATGGTTGCAGCAGATGATTCAAGCTTAAAGCCTTTGTTGAACATGGGGCATATTGTCATGGTATTCTTGTTGATAAGAGTAGAATCATGTTTATGTACAAGGAAAAGGAGCGTGCTGAAGTTGAATTCACTGTTGGTCCCATACCTATTGATGATGGAGTTGGAATAGAGATTGTAACCAAGGTTACAACAGCCCTGAAAAGTAATAAGACATTTTATACAGATTCCAGTGGACGTGATTTCATTGAAAGGATTCGAGATTATAGAGCTGACTGGGACCTTGAAGTGAATCAACCAGTTGCAGGAAATTATTACCCTATTAGTCTTGGAATCTACATAAAAGATGTTATCCAGTGGTATCCTATTCAATTAGGAGTATTGAAAGCTTCTTGGCTTGAGGTAGGGATAACCTACTCCTCTTTATGAGCTTTGTCTTTAAAGTTTAGCATTTTGATATGTTGGGGGTTGTTGGGTAATTTAAAACATATATGCATGTTTAGCATGAAGAAATGGAATTAATGTTGAAACATTGATGAATATGGAACCTTAGGGTTGTAATGTTAATTATGGAAAAAATGCCCTAATTACATTGGTTAATTAATTGGTATAATTAATTGTGAGAAATGAGGAATTGAAATGGAAATGTTAAGGGTGTGGTTGAATTATTTATCGCTCACCTAGTTGAAATGTTGATTTTATATTCATTTTGTGCATTGATTTTCTGTTTAGAAATAACTGCTTTGGGCTATCGGTGGAGGATAGTCTTGATTGTTGTAGACAATGCATGATGATTAGGCAAACTAAAACTAATCACTAGAATGTGTCATTGAGTATGACGTTTGAAAGAATACATTAACTTTATGTATTGACTGATGATGTGTATAATAATTGTTTTTATGCATTGTGTTGTGTTGGAGGAGAGAGGTGATGTACTCGACGGTTTAGGGGAAGAGCGGTGATGGACCTCTAAACCGGGTGTTGTGTGGGAGAAGAGAGGTGATGGACTCCGTAGATACAGCTTGTATGCTTATCTTGGGAAGTGTGATATATCAGTGGAAGTGTTGATATTGCTCATATGCTTATCTGTTGATGTGTTGATATAGCTAGTATGCTTATCTATTGTGAAATGGGAAAATGTTTAATATGTGTTGCTGTCTCATATAGATTGTTTGGTCAGGTTCTGAGCCATAATTATGAATTGAGAATTGAAAGAAAATGGAAAATGAAATGTACCATGGACTTGAATGTCATGAAACTGTGTGTTATGAAAGAATGTAAAAGTGTTAACAATCTATCAAACTGTTAATCTTTTAGTCATTGTTCATAGCTGGTTTAGTGTATTTCTACTGGGCTGTTAGCTCACCCTATACGGGAATATCATTTTCAGGTACAGGTAGCATGCCACCTCCAAGGACATAGCTTGGGAGGCTAGAGGCGGACAGACTTTTGTTGTCTTTCCTTGTTTTGATGTATTACTTGTAGATTCAAGCCAAGGGCTTAATGTGTAATTGAGTTAGTACTCTCTTTTTGTAACCAAGTGATAACTTGGAAAGCTGTAAGCCCTTAGGGCATTTGCTATGTTGTTAACATGTAATACTTTTTGTAATGAATTACTCTGATGAATAGAAGGATGTTGATCTTTTATATATCAATGCATGTCAATAATGTGGGTTTAATGTTATTATTTTGAGGGTGTGACAACTTGGTATCAGAGCGTACCGGGTTTGAATACTTTGGGTACGTGGGAAGTGGTTAGTACCACAATGGGTTTGTCTCGCTTGATTGAGACGTTGGCATGTATTGTATGCTTATGTGATAACATGCTTATGTGCTTATATGGGTATGGGGTTTGATTTCTGAGATGTTGATTGGGTCTGTGAGTTCCTGGAAGTCCAGTTGGAAGAGCACTTGATCACCGCTATTTCTGATTGGAACTCTAGCAACATCATGGGACAATCATTATCTAGAAAGAAAATCTGTATGTGATTATGTGATTATGTGTTTATATGGTTTGCCTTATGTGATGTAGATACACGTGTAGGACTACTTGTGAGATTGGTGGAGTCCATAACCTCAAAGGTAGTTGTTGATGTTCTCAAGTGCAATAAATGAGTGTTAAAGGACATGATATGATGGATGTGGTGAGAGATGTAAAGAGCAACAAAGGTGAGTCGGAAAAATAACAGAGAACAGACTGAGTTTTGAAACAACTCTTTTCCTCCGTTCAGTCTCTCGTTTCTCTCGATGAGGAAGAGGAAACAGAAGAGAGTGATGAAGAGGGAGATGGAAGAGAGTGATGAGGAAGAAAGGGAAATGAGGAAATAAGTAGAAGAAGGAAAATTCCGATTCGGAATAATACAGATGGGAAGAAGACAAGATGGAGAGAAGGTCGAGGGGAGCGGTAATCGATGAAGTTTGCTTTTGTCGGCTAATTGACGTAAAGGCAAAGCGCGTGTTAGACGCAATTTTCGAAGGAAAAGAAAGAAAAGCGGGAAAGTTGTATACATATAAGTTGTATATATATTGTATATTAATGTGTTATATATGTTTATTTGACTGATCATGTCACAAGAGTGACTTGGTTGAGTGGTTTGGTTCAGCGTCTAAGGATGGAGAGGTTGAGCATGAGGTTAAGGGTTCGAAACCCTCAACGAGTTTTTCTTCTATTTTGTTTTATTTTGATGTATATGTGTCTTATACATTTATATATTTGTTGGAATATCTGATCACAAGGGTAGCTTGGCTCAGTGGTTTAACTTAGTGGTTTGGGCTGTGGCCTGAGCTAGAAGTCAGGGGTTCGAAACCCCATATCTCTGTATTCATATGTTATTTTCGTTTTGCATGTTTTGCTTACGCGCGATGACGTCAGCTAACGGAATATTCTGTCGTGGTAATGACATATGCTTAATTTGTGTTTGATCTCGTAAGTTATCATAATATTAGTGTGATGAAGAACGGTGTTGGTAAGGTATCGTCTGTTTAATGACGGTTGATGGCTACTATTTGAGTTGGTGGTTAGTGCTTTTGAAGAGTTATTATTTCGTTTAGTTAAGGTCTCGGAGTAGTAGTAGTTATTTCGGCCTTGGGGTGCATGGTGCATTAGGCGAATGAGATCCTATTTTGTTGCTTTGGGTTATCAATGTGAATGGAAAAATCATTTAATGGTTTATACTAGTACAGATTTTATAATCAATTGTGGTACAAAAGTAATGGTTTGGTTCGTTACCGGTGGGATTCGTTGAGACTCGTGTTGTAGTCGAAGAATTTTGTTGATGCATTGGGTGACTGTAAAATGTATTACATTACTTGAGTTTAATTTCGAGGACGAAATTTCTTTAAGGTGGGTAGGATGTGATGACCTGAATAAATAACTAAATAAATAAAATGAAAGAGAATATTTATATCCTGATGATGATGTTTCAGTGGGGCAAAAGAATAAGTGAAAGAATGGCACAGATTTAAAGCTCATAAAGCTAGTCTTAAAGGCACCGAAATGGGTGTATGAGTGGAGAGAAATTGTATTCAAGTTAAAGCTGTTATTCAGGAAAGAATATCAGTGCGCAATCACTCGCATGGGAAGATAAGGGACAACATTATTTTAAAGTTGCTTTACAGAGCAAAAGCACTACACACTTGTACTACTTTTACTTGTCCAACTCATGTTCTTCATATAAGCACATCACGATGTGCTGCTATATGTAGATACACTCTGTTTATATATCTATATATATGTAATCTGTACAATAGAAAGGGAGTGTAGAGAGAGAGAGCAAGGTTTGGTCCAATACTCCCTCCCTAAAGCCGTGGGTGTGTGTTCGGCGTGTGTCTTGGGTATGTAATGCACTGGGTGTGCATCCTTGTGATAGTGAGAGAGAGACCCGTGGGTGGGGGTGTATGGCAGTGAGAGAGAAACCCAGCTAGAGGGAGAAAATCCCGTGGGTGTGTACCCATGCATGCTGGTCTGTGTCTGTGTGTGTGAAAGGTGTGTGTGTGCAGCGGTGTGCATGTGTAGTGTGGGTGATGCGTGTGTGTTTTAAGTGTGTGTTAGCAGATAGAGAGAGAGATGAAGTTGGGTTGGTTTTGAGGCCACTGGAGATAGAGAGAGGAAAGAGAGAGGTCGTGTGTGGTGTTAACCTGTGTATGTGTATATCAGTATGTGTTGGGTCTGTTGAACATAAAACCAGCGAGAGAGAGGAAGCTTGTGTGTTGTTGGGTTGTTGTCTGCATGGGTGTGCATGGCTCCTGGAGGAACCAAAATCTTGTTGATACAAGCAGTTCTGTATCATGGTTGCAGCAGATGATTCAAGCTTAAAGCCTTTGTTGAACATGGGGCATATTGTCATGGTATTCTTGTTGATAAGAGTAGAATCATGTTTATGTACAAGGAAAAGGAGCGTGCTGAAGTTGAATTCACTGTTGGTCCCATACCTATTGATGATGGAGTTGGAATAGAGATTGTAACCAAGGTTACAACAGCCCTGAAAAGTAATAAGACATTTTATACAGATTCCAGTGGACGTGATTTCATTGAAAGGATTCGAGATTATAGAGCTGACTGGGACCTTGAAGTGAATCAACCAGTTGCAGGAAATTATTACCCTATTAGTCTTGGAATCTACATAAAAGATGTTATCCAGTGGTATCCTATTCAATTAGGAGTATTGAAAGCTTCTTGGCTTGAGGTAGGGATAACCTACTCCTCTTTATGAGCTTTGTCTTTAAAGTTTAGCATTTTGATATGTTGGGGGTTGTTGGGTAATTTAAAACATATATGCATGTTTAGCATGAAGAAATGGAATTAATGTTGAAACATTGATGAATATGGAACCTTAGGGTTGTAATGTTAATTATGGAAAAAATGCCCTAATTACATTGGTTAATTAATTGGTATAATTAATTGTGAGAAATGAGGAATTGAAATGGAAATGTTAAGGGTGTGGTTGAATTATTTATCGCTCACCTAGTTGAAATGTTGATTTTATATTCATTTTGTGCATTGATTTTCTGTTTAGAAATAACTGCTTTGGGCTATCGGTGGAGGATAGTCTTGATTGTTGTAGACAATGCATGATGATTAGGCAAACTAAAACTAATCACTAGAATGTGTCATTGAGTATGACGTTTGAAAGAATACATTAACTTTATGTATTGACTGATGATGTGTATAATAATTGTTTTTATGCATTGTGTTGTGTTGGAGGAGAGAGGTGATGTACTCGACGGTTTAGGGGAAGAGCGGTGATGGACCTCTAAACCGGGTGTTGTGTGGGAGAAGAGAGGTGATGGACTCCGTAGATACAGCTTGTATGCTTATTTGGGAAGTGTGATATATCAGTGGAAGTGTTGATATTGCTCATATGCTTATCTGTTGATGTGTTGATATAGCTAGTATGCTTATCTATTGTGAAATGGGAAAATGTTTAATATGTGTTGCTGTCTCATATAGATTGTTTGGTCAGGTTCTGAGCCATAATTATGAATTGAGAATTGAAAGAAAATGGAAAATGAAATGTACCATGGACTTGAATGTCATGAAACTGTGTGTTATGAAAGAATGTAAAAGTGTTAACAATCTATCAAACTGTTAATCTTTTAGTCATTGTTCATAGCTGGTTTAGTGTATTTCTACTGGCTGTTAGCTCACCCTATACGGGAATATCATTTTCAGGTACAGGTAGCATGCCACCTCCAAGGACATAGCTTGGGAGGCTAGAGGCGGACAGACTTTTGTTGTCTTTCCTTGTTTTGATGTATTACTTGTAGATTCAAGCCAAGGGCTTAATGTGTAATTGAGTTAGTACTCTCTTTTTGTAACCAAGTGATAACTTGGAAAGCTGTAAGCCCTTAGGGCATTTGCTATGTTGTTAACATGTAATACTTTTTGTAATGAATTACTCTGATGAATAGAAGGATGTTGATCTTTTATATATCAATGCATGTCAATAATGTGGGTTTAATGTTATTATTTTGAGGGTGTGACAGGAGGAGGTCGAACAAGACACCAACAATCCAACCCAGATCAACAACAACAACAACAACAGCAGAGAAATCGATAATCCAAAAGAGAAAAGACACAAAAACTCAAAAAAACCCAAATCTATCGACACTGCTACCAACATGGAACCCAGATCAAATGACGGCGACAACAACAAAAGCAACAGTGAGGCTACGGCTGAGGCTGAGGCTGAGGCTAAGGCTAAAGCTGAGGCTGAGGCTGAGGTTGAGGCCTTGCATAAATTGATTGGAGCAGATCTGAGTTCCATTAAAAATGCTTCCGAGAGGATCAACAAGTACGAAGAGCATATCAAACTGGTGTCTGATAGGTTCAAGAAGTTCGAAGAAAAGAGGGGAACTGCAGATGAGTACAGGGAATTGAAAAAGGTGGTGAAGAAATTGAAGCAGCAGATCTCTTCCAAGCACAAGGATGCTGACCCCGATGCGGCTCTGAAGCTATTGTCAATTGATTCTACAAACATTACTGGTGCCGACGCCGACAAGCTGCTCGAAGAAATGCCCAACTTGTACAAGAACGAGGCCTTTGAGAAAAGCTTGGATTTCAAAGAATTCAAGGAACGTTACGATGAGCTAGACCTCGAATTGAAGCTCTGTCTGCTAAGTTTTTCAGTTTTCCCGGAAAATGTTGAAATCAAGAAGAGGGTCATGTTGTACTGGTGGATCGGGGAGGGTTTTGTACCTCCCGTTCCAAGAAAAGACACGGTGGCTAACACCGCTGCAGCGGCTAACACAGTGCCAAACGCTTTGGCAAACACGGTGGCTAACACAGCCTCAAACACAGTGTCAAACACGGTGGCTAACACAGCGGCTAACACAGTGCCAAACGCTTTGGCAAACACGGTTGCTAACACAGCCTCAAACACAGTGCCAAACACGGCGGCTAACGCAGTGCCAGACGCTTTGGCAAACACGGTGGCTAACACAGCCTCAAACAAAGTGTCAAACACGGTGGCTAACACAGCGGCTAACACGGTGCCAAACGCTTTGGCAAACACGGTTGCTAACACAGCCTAACACAGTGCCAAACACGGTGGCTAACGCAGTGCCAAACGCTTTGGCAAACACGGTGGCTAACACAGCGCCAAACACGGTGCCAAACGCTTTGGCAAACACGGTGGCTAACACAGCACCAAACACTCTGTCTAACGCAGCGGCTAACACAGTGCCAATCACGGTGTCTAACACAGCCGCACAGGAAACCAATGATAAGAAGACACCAGAGCAATTTGCCAATGAGCTCTTCAAGAAGCTTATTGAGAAGGGTTTCATTCAGCCCGTGTACAAGAAGCGTAGCGTTGGAGTTGACATTTGCAAGATGCACCCTTTTGTTCGTTCTATGGTGGTTAAGCTTGCCAAGAAGGCTAAGTTCTTCAATTTTGATGATAAGGGTAATGCGACAGAGGACTACTCCGGTTCTCTACGGGCATGCTTGAAAGGTAAAGGGTTAAAAAATTTTGAGGAGTTGGATAAGCTTCACACATTGTTCAATGTTAATGAGGCTATTCTCGATTTCAAGCCTGAATGGTTTTCGAAGATGAAAAATCTCAATGTTCTTTACTTGGGAAGGTGGCAGACCTCGCCAACACATCACATTGAAGTTGAGGACACTGCGGCTTTGAAGATTAAAAATGCAAATGTTTTGGATGGCTTGGAAGATATCAGACATTTGAGGTTTTTGAGCCTTCAAGGCATCTCTAGAGTTACAGAGCTTCCTGAGTCCATTTCGAAGCTCAGCAATCTCATGATCCTTGATATTAGAGCATGTCACAACCTCGAGATAATTCCCAATGGAATTGGGTTGCTCAAGAATTTGACTCACTTGGACATGTCTGAGTGTTACCTGCTAGATCAGATGCCCAAGGGGCTTTCATCGCTCTCCAAACTACAAGTCCTCAGTGGGTTTGTGGTTGGAGATTCAGAGAGCAAAAACTCATGCACTCTTAAAGATTTGCGTAAATTGCCAGAACTGAGAAAATTGAGTATTCACACTGGTGTTGATGCATTTCCTTTAGACAGTGATCTGCGTGCTTTAAATCAGTTCAAAAAGCTTACCAAGCTAACAATCGCATGGGGAAGGGGCTCTGTAGAAGCCAAAAAAGATGATAGCAGAAAGAATGACATTGGTGCATCTGAACAAGCAACTACCAAGAAACCAGGTCTTCAAAAAGCTCTAACAAGATTACCCACCTCTAAGCAATCGACTGGGACCCTGGAAGGAGAAAATGTAGAAGTTAGCAAAAAGAAAGAAATTAGTGCAGCAGATCAAGCAGCAGCAACTTCCAAGAAACTGGGTTCTGCAAAAACTATGAGAAGATTAACTACCTCTAAGTTTGCAGAGGTGTTAAATCCTGAGCTTCCCTCTCAACTGATAAAATTGGACCTTCAATGCTTTCCTGGGATGATTACACCTTCTTGGCTGAAAGCTTGCAAACTGAATAGCTTAAAGAAACTCTATATCAGAGGAGGTAAATTCTCTGATCTGGGTCAATTTAAGGAACTCGACGACGAGGAGTTAGAGAAGGACAAGTGGAAGGTTGAAGAATTGCGTCTGAAGTACTTAACTGACTTGGAGATGAATTGGAGGGAACTGCAGGAATTGTTTCCAGACTTGACTTACTTGGAGAAGGTAAATTGCCCGAAACTCACTTTCTTCCCATGCGACGAGAGTGGAGTGTGGATGAATAAAACAATGGGGGATAAGCAGCTGCAACAAATGGCATCGTGAATATGCATGATCTTTTCTCAATTTTTGATTTTTTTTTTTTGGCTATTGTTTTGAATACAGTTCTGTTCATTTTTGCTGGTGATGTATCTTCTCGTGTATTTGCTTTTCTCTGGCTGTCTCATAGTTCGCTATTTGTATGTTTGTCACTTCAGAGCTATGTGAGAATTTTTTGAGATGAATATATTTGAAAGGATTGATCAATCAAAGCAGCTATTTTTTTAAGATACGTTTGTTTGAGCATTTTGACATGGGAGTAAATGAAACGCCTTATTGATTAATTTTGTTCAATTGCATAAATACACTATCAGCATTTTGGTTTCTTCATTAATTAAAGCATCACAGTCACCATTTCTCTCAGAGGACATGATGTGGGAGAAATTTTCACTTGTCTGGAATACAATATAAGCAGCACC
This sequence comes from Camellia japonica, assembly GCA_030407325.1. NCBI lineage: Eukaryota > Viridiplantae > Streptophyta > Magnoliopsida > Ericales > Theaceae > Camellia > Camellia japonica. The sequence goes on from JAPPVO010000014.1 coordinate 130,253,761, forward strand.
CTGCTAGAGAAAGCCTTTGTGTAAGAATTGATGATTTGTTCTTACCAACTGGAGAGGATTCTCCTTCTTTAATAATGATCTAATCCTTTTAAACTCGACCCGACCCACCATTCACCTTTGTGAAATTTGCCCATTTCTTTCTTCTAACCCTCGATTGGCGAAATCCTATCTATGCCCCTAGATCCAATGGCTCGTGGAAGTTTGGGTGCAAATGACAAGCGCCCAAAAGGAGACGTGTACACGGTAGTCATTTTTGGCCTTGCTTGACAAAGTTTTTTTTTTTTTTTTGGATTAAAATCTAACAATTACAAAATAAGTTAAAATAAATAATAAGACAAAACATCACATTAAATTTATAATCATTTCATTTTTACTCTTACAAACATCACATCAAATTACAAAAAAAATCTAACTATCTTTCCAAACACAAATATTTTAACCTATTAAAATAATCAAAAACTAAAATAACTTATCAAAATAATCAATTTCCCAAACGATGTCTTTAAAAAAATGACTAATACATAAATTTATTGATTTGGTTTCTTATTAAAATGGTGATTGGCAAGCACTTCCAACTTGGTAGGTGTTGAACTACAAACTGTAGAGATACTCTCGAACATGATGGTGTGAATGAAATATGAATACAAGGAATCTCAAATTGTCTTGCAAATGGAATTTTTTTTTTTATTTTTTTTTTATTTTTTGGGGTTTTAAAATCTAAGAAATAGGTGGCAAAAACAATAATTAAACTTTTATTTTGAGATTATAATCTTTGAGTTGTGTGGCAGCACATGTCGTGAAACTTCCACTTGATATATAATAAGGGAACGGTTTATTATAATATTTGTCACTTGTATCAATGTGACTTTGTTTTTTAAATTGGACAAATTTCACAATAATAAATAATTAAGTACATAAATAAATAAACAAATGTCTGATGTGATTAGTTTATCTGTTTGCATATGTCTAGGGTAAATTGTCTCCATATATCTAATGAAAAAATGTTTGGGACTCCATGATCTTTATTAATGTATTGATTATTGATGTGTTTAAATTTTTTTGAAAAGTTGTATCTGACAGTAATATGAATGGTTCAAATCATTTTGGAAGTTGTGAGGATTGTGTTTTGTGAGGGTCTCTATCATTATTGATATCTGAAGCTATGATGCCTTTGAAACCAGATCATAGAATTGACTCCCAAAAATATAGGGGCTGTTTGGCAAGTTGGGTTTGAGCTATTTTTTTGGCTAAAATCCACAAAAACACATGGCACCGTTTGGGAAGTGGTTTTGTGGGATTTTTTGGCTATTTTAGCTACAAAAAATAAAATAGGCTATTTTAGTCACAACAAACAAAACATCACATCCAACTCATAATCATTACTCTTTTCTCACAAAAAAAATCAAAAAAGTCAAAAAGTCAAAAAGCCCTTTCCAAACCAAGTTTTTTAGCCCAGGCTAAAATAGCCAAAAAAACCAAAAAGTTAAAAAGTCAACTCACTTCCCAAACCAACCCAAAATAGGTTAAATTAATTAATAAGACAAAATGTCACATCAAATTCATAATCATTTCACTTTTTCTCTCACAAATACCACATCTAATAAAAAAATATCTAATCATCTTCTTAAACACAAAAAATTTAACCTACTAAAATAGCCAAAAACTAAAATAACCTACTAAAATAACAACTTTCCAAACACTCACATAATAATAAATAAACTATCTTGTAATAATGAACATAAAATAATTATTCTTTATTAAGGTCTCATTTAAAATTATCTTTTAAACATTTTTAATGGTTTTTGTTTGTTTTAGTTGATTTTGATTAATATTTATTTTGCTATCAAATGAGGGTTAACTATGTTTTTGGGTCATTTTTTGTAGTTGTTTTAACGTGCATCGAGGGTAAGGATTGCTTCGATGCAAGTTGGATTTTTTGTTTGTCTTTTTTTTTTTTTTTGGTTGGCTAAGAGAGTTGGTTTTTTTTGACTGTTAGATAAAGTATGAGCCAGGTCAATAATTTTGTATTAGATGAAAAAATAAAAAATAATAATAATTACTATGATTTCTTCAAATATATATTTTTCACTATGATATTTGGAATGAGTGAAAACAAAAATTCCTTTGTACTTTGATTGGCAATTTTGATATTGGCCCTGTTTGGTAGAGCTGTGGGAAACTGCTTATAGCTTATACCCAAACAGCTTATAGCTTATAACTTTCAGCTTAAGCTGATTTCCAGCTTATTCTCAAAGCATCTCCTGCCCCACTCAAAGAATAAGCTGATTTCTGACTTCCACAAAGCTATAAGCTATAAGCATAAGCTAAACCAAACATATTAAAACAGCTTAAAATAAGCTGAAAGCTGAAAATAATCTCTAACAAACAGGGCCATTATGAAAATACACAACTAATCAATGAGAGCTTTTCTATTTTTACAGATAATTTTTTTTTTCATTCATACAGTCTCTCGGCTTACACACTTCAAACTTTTCACACCCTTAGTTTGAAATTTTAGCATCGAACAAAAAATTATGAATAAAAAATGACCTTAAAGTTCAATACATGGAGTTAACCACCATTCTCCTAAATTAGGGTTTAGTACAACTTTATTTTTGATTGCCAAATTTCACTATCAACTATCAAACAAAAATCCATGGTTTGGATATGAATTATTAATTGCAAAGTCAAGTAATGTGTACTAATATAGTTGTTAATCATTTTGTTTGATAATATACAAACTAAAGAGAGGGTAGTTTATAAAATAGAACGGCATCCAATAAACTTCCTTTCTTAACAATCTCATAATTTCGTATGACAAATGAGATTGTGATAATAATAGAGTTTTCTTTTATTCTATTTATCTATCATTTCATATTTGTAAGTCAAACATGAAAAAGATTTCTCTTCTACTTTGGTTTTTACTAGAACAGAAAGGCACCAAATTAATATAAAAATTTTTAAAATAAAATAATTGTAAGAGTTTCGTTAGTACTTAGTGGGTAGTTATGGTGATTGATTTTTTCCAAGAAAAAAAATTAATTGAATAGTTTGTATTAGAGTTGGACTTAAATGAAAATCTATTGCCACATTTGGTTTAATTTTTAAAAAGAGTTTTAAGTTTTGAATTGTATTTTGAAAGAAAAATTGTTAAAAAGAATTTTGAAAATAATTTTGAAATAATTTACATTTTTTTTTAGTTAAATAGATAAGTGTGAGAGAAAATTTAATTGATTGATGTGTAAAATGTGAGAAAATAAAAGATGATAGAAGAAAGACAAGAGAAAAAAAGTGATTAATCGATTTATTAATATAAAAAATAAAAATAAAACAAAGAATGAGAGGTAAGAGATGAGAGAGGAAAAATAATTTTGAAAATTTATAAATCAAACATATGTTTAAATTTTGATCCAAATATTAATTTTAAAATCAAAATCAAACAGGACTTATATTCACCCATACGTCAAGGCCATTTGAATAGTAAAAATATAATAGTGAACTCAACTTTTAAATATAGAAATTCGTTTGCAGTTATGTTTAAATCATGAATTTAGATGGTAATTTGAAAAGAAAAATAGAAGAAAAAAAATTTGTGAAATGTAATTATATTTATTTATATTTTATTTACATTTTTACTTCTCTTTTATTTTTCAAATTCATATCTAAATTTATGATTCAAATATAATCTAAGATAATGTTTAATAAAAGAAAAATGTTTTGTGGCCCTAAAAACTGTGGCCCTAATGGCCCTAATTTCCTGTTTGGGTAAGTTTATTTTTTTTTCTTTTTTTTTTTTTTACCTGATATAGAAATTAGTGGCCCTAATAAAATTAAAAATTAACAATTAAATATTAAAAATTGAATGTTAAATTTTTTAATACAAACAATTTTAATTTTGACTCCAATGGTGATGAATGAAGCAAGGAAGGAGAGAGAGGAAAAGTGGAGAACGGTGTCTAAGAGATGATTGGACAAGTCCTTAATGGTGGGACCCATCCTCTATTGAGTTGTCCTTTTTTTATTTTTCTTTTCATTATATATATATATATATATTAGAGGGTCTACCATACATAGGTTAATATACATCTAATTACATTATTGGAACACATTATTACTCACTAAATTAATAAATACTAAACACACTCAAATGAATCTCATTTTTATTATTTTTGTCATATAACATATTTTTTTAGTTACACTATTGGAGATGATCTAACAAAGTTAATAAATTTGGTAATATCAACTACAAAATATATAATCTTATCACGAATTGGCATAACAGAATGTTTAAAATTTTGTAACTTGATTACAATATTTTTTTATTACGTCAATTTATGACAAAATTATATATTTTATAATTGATATTACAAAATTTAATGACTTAAATACACATTTAATGATAGAATGCATAATAAGATGCATATTATAACATTTCTCAGTGCCATTTTGGGAACTTGCCAAAAACGTCACGTTTTTGGCAAGTGAAGGAAAACGCCAGCTGCCCAAAAACGCCGGAACATCCATTTGGGAAGTGAAAAAAAAGTTGCCGGGCGAAATTACCTAAATACCCTCTATGTTAATAAATTACCTAAAATTCTAAAGTTTGGCAAGGGTATATTGGTCATTTTATTTTGATTTGATGCCATAAATAAATATTAAACCAAAAAGTAAAAAAGTCAGTTTTTTACCAACTTCCCAAATCACTATCAAAAAAGTCAAAAAACTTGGTAAAAAGTCAAAAGTTAACTTTTTACCAACTTCTCAAAATAACCCTCAATATTTTAATACTTTTTAATCTAATCACTCGACGAGGCTAGGGCCCAGTAACATATATGGCCTTAACAATAATAATGGAGGAAATTTTGCTATACAGTATTTTAGGACAATGCTCAATGATTCTAGAATCGTACAATTGATTGGGTGAATCTCTTACAGTTAGGATTGAAAAATATTTAGATAAGCGATATAATTGAAATCTTAATAAGTTTTGGGTTAAAGTGAAAATAGAGAAAAGTTTACCATGTGGGAAGTGTGACATGTCATGTGGTAAATCACATGGTGTGACGAATAGTGGTGTATAGTGAAAATTTTATCACCTATAAATATGTAAGTTTGCATGGTAATGAAGATATAGAAAAATTGTGTATTGCATATGTGATCTTTTATTTTCTCTTCCATTGTGGCTCTTCCTTCTTTATTTTCTTTAATTTTATAATACATTATCAGCACGAGATTCTAACCAGCTAAGAAGACAAAATCACTGGGTGGTTGTAAAGTATAAATAAATTCTAAAGCTAATTTTATATTTTCTTAATATATTTATGTGATACTAAATATATTATTTTTGTTAAATTTAGTAATCATGTCAAATCTTTCAAAATTAGAATTCTCTACTCTTGACATTTCTGGAAAAATTATTTATCTTGGATTCTTGATGTTGAGATCCATCTTGAGACAATGAATCTTGGAGATACCATAAAATATGAAAATGAAGCATCCTTGCACGCAAAGGCAATGATATTCATTCGCCATAATATCTAAGAAGAATTAAAAGACGAGTACCTCACGATAAAAAATCCACTAATTTTGTGGAATATTTTGAAGGAGAGGTACGAGCACTAGAAGACCGTAATCCTCTCAAGAGCCCGTTATGATTGGTTGTACCTGAGGTTGCAAGATTATAAATCAGTTAGTGAGTACAATTCTGCTTTATTTAAAATAATCTCTCGATTAAAATTAAGTGGATAAAAAATTACTAAAGAATATATGCCTAAAAAAACATTCTCTTCATTTCACACTGATAATGTGTTTCTGTAGTAGCAATATAGAAAGTGTCATTTTTCAAAATATTCTGAACTGATTTCATGCCTTCTTCTGGCTGAACAAATTAATTAATTGTTATTGAAAAATTATCTATCTCGTCCAACTGGTTCTATTCCATTCCTTGAAGTGAATGAGAGGTTGCATTTCATGGTCGTGGATAAGGGAGAGGTCATGGTTTTGGATATAGCCGAGGTAAAAATAATTACCGAATTCATGAGGGATATGTTCAGAAAAATAACATGTCATTCCACTAGAAGTGGAATAATTCTGGAACATCACAAGAATTGGGAAAAGTTTTACAGAATCAACCTCTCAAGAATCATGAAAATGCTTGTTACAGATGTGGCATAACAGGGCATTGGTCGCGTACTTGTCGTACGCCTAAACATTTGGTGGATTTTTATCAAGCCTCGATAAAAAAAAAAGGAAAATGAATTGAGATGCATTTCACAGATCATTATAAACCCATCAATATTAATCATCTTGCTGTTTCCGATTTCTTTGAAGATTCTGAAGAAAAAATTGATCATTTAATTGGTGATGGAAATGTTCACACTGATTAACTTGATTTTCTAGATATCATGATGTATTGTCTTATTTTGATTATGATTTTGAAGTTTGTATTTTCTTGCTTTAAGTTTTAAGAATAATGAATTTCAGTTTTTTATAGACGTGGCTTTCATTAATGCATTGACTAACTCTAAAATAATTGGTAATGATATTTGTCTAGTAGACAGTGCAACCACACACACAATCTTACACGATGCAAAATATTTTATACAATTAGTTATGGAAAAAGCTAATGTCAATACAATTTCAAGTTCTGCAAACCTGATTGAGGGCTCCGAAAGAGCCAATATTATATTTCCGAATGGAACAAAAATTTGTATTGATGAAGCTTTATGTTCTACCAGATCTAGAAGAAATCAGTTAAGTTTCAAAGATATACGTAGTAATGGTTATCATATTGAAACTATAAATAAAAGGCAGGAAGAGTATTTATTAATTATTTCAACTAATTCTAGCCAAAACCTAGTATTAGAAAAAACTTCCTACATTTTCATTTGGATTATATTGTACGACAATAAAAATGATTGAGTCACATATTGTCATGCACCAGAAGTGCTCTGACTGAAAAACATTTATACTATGGCATAACCGACTCGGGCATCTGAGAGCTATAATGATGCGTCGAATAATTACAAATTCACACGGACATCCATTAAAGAACTAGAAGATTCTTTTACCAAGTGATTATCCATGTTCTTCCTACTCACAAGGGAAATTAATTATTAGACCATCAGCCACAAAAGTAATTGTTGAATCTCCATCCTTTTTGCAAAAAATTCAAGGGGATATATGTAGACCCATACATCTTTCTTGTGGACCATTTAGGTATTTTATGGTTTTAATAGATGCATCAACCAGATGGTCACATGTTTGTTTACTTTCTACATGTAATGTTGCATTTGATAGGCTCCTTGCTCAAATAATTAGATTGCGAGCACATTTTACAGACCATCCTATCAAGACAAATCATCTTGATAATGCTAGTGAATTTACATCTCGAGCATTTGATAATTATTATATGTCCATTGGCATTGATATTGAACACCTTGTTGCACACACTCATACCCAAAATGGTTTTGATGAATCTTTCATTAAGAGACTTCAGTTGATTGCTAGGCCTTTGCTCATGAAAAGCGAATTACCTGTTTCAGCATGGGGCCATGCTATATTGCATGCAACATCTTTGATTTGTGTCAGACCAATTGCATATCATGAGTACTCGCCATTACAACTTGTATTTGGTCAACCACCAAATGTAGTCACCTTAGAGTATTTGGTTGCACGGTTTGTGTTCCTATTGCACCTCCATAGCACACTAAGATGGGTCCATAATGTAGGCTTGGAATTTATATTGGTTTTGATTCTCCATCAATCATTAGATATCTAGAACCTTTGATTGGTGATGTATTTAATGCACGATTTGAGGATTGTCATTTTGATAAAACAATTCTCCCATCATTAGGAAGAGTCAAGTCGCAGCCTGAAGCTCAACAGGAAATCACTTGGAATACTTTGACATTATCTCATCTTGATTCTCGTACTAATCAATGTAAACTAGAAGTTCAAATGATCATTCATTTGCAAAGTATTGCAAATCAATTACTGGATACATTCACCGACACAAAAAATATGACAAAATCTTACATACTAGCAGCTAATACCCCGGCAAGAATTGATGTTCCTGTCGAACAATCAGTGGGTATAGTAGCAAATGAGTCTAAGGCACTCTAGAAGCATAGGAGACCCATCGATGCAAAAGACAAAATTCCTCGAAAGAGGAAAACTCAATAACAAACAGTTGGTACTCTAGAAGAAACCATAAATGGATCTCTTGGAGAGATCATACCCATAAATGAAAGCACCCCTGAAGAGGTTAGAACAACAAAACAGGCTATAATAAGTCTATCCAAATCTCCTACTTATAAAACTCTAGAAGAAGAACCTCTAGAAGAGAAATCTCTTAAAGTGCAAAAATTACCTGAAAATAATGAGATCTCAATACATTATATGAGTATAGGAGAAGTTTGGGATAGAAATCAAATTGTTATCGACAATATATTTTCTTTTAAAGTTGCTTTTGACATTACCAAAAGTAATGCTGAAAAACTTTATTAAAAGTGATGATGACAATGAACCACAAACTGTCAAGGAATGTCAACAGAGAAATGATTGACCAATGTAGAAAGAAGCAATACAAGCAGAGTTAAACTCGCTTACAAAACGTGAAGGATTTGGACCTGTAGTCCAAACCCCTAAAGAGATACAACCTATGAGACATAAATAGGGGTTTGTTCGAAAACGCAATAAGCAAAATGAAATTGTAAGATATAAAGCACGACTTGTTGCGCAAGGTTTCTCGTAGAGACTTGTTATTGATTATGAGGAAACATATTCACCTATAATGGATGTAATTACATTCAGATTTTTGATTAGCTTGCTAATCACAGAAAATTTAGATATGCGTCTAATAGATGTAGTTACAACATATTTATACTAGATAGTGATATATATATATATATATATATATACATGAAACTCCCTGAAGGATTTAAAATGCCAGAAGCATTTAATTCAAAACCTAGAAGTTTTTATTCAATCAAGTTACAAAGATCTCTATACAGGTTGAAACAGTCTGGACGTATGTGGTATAATCAGCTCAGCGTATATCTATTGAAAGAAGGATATGTAAATGATCCGATTTGTCTATGTATTTTTATTAAGAAATCAAAATCCGGATTTGTAATTGTTGCAGTATATGTTGATAATTTGAATATTGTAAGCACTCCAGAAGAGCTTACAAAAACTGCAAAATATTTAAAGAAAGAATTTGAAATGAAAGATCTTGGCAACACAAATTTTTGTCTCGGCCTGCAAATCAACATTTGTCAAATGGGATTCTTGTACATCAATCAACATATATTAAAAAAAATTTAAAAAAAAAAAAAAAAGTCTTGAAGAACTTCTATATGGATAAAGCTCATCCATTGAGTACTCCTATGGTTAAAGGATCTTTTTCGACCTTGAAAAGATAATGAAGAACTCATTGAACCTAAAGTACCATATCTTAGTGCAATTAGTGCTTTCGTGTATCTTGCAAATTGTATCAGGCCTGATATTGCATTCGCTGTCAATTTATTAGCAAGATATAGTTCTGCACCAACCCGAAGGCATTGAAATTGAGTAAAGCAAATATTACGTTATCTTTGTGGAACAACTGATATAGGTTTATTTATTCAAATAAGTCCAAGCCATGGTTAATCGGATATGCAGATGCTGGATATCTTTTTGATCCACATAAAGCCAAATCACAAACAAGATATGTTTTTACCTATGGATATACTGTTATATCTTGGCCATCAGTAAAACAAACATTGACTGCTACTTCTTTAAATCACTCAGAAATTCTTGCAATTCATGAAGCAAGTCAAGAATGTATTTAGCTTAGATCCATAATTCATCATATTCAAAAAATATGTGGATTTTCTTTAACAAAAGATAGTCTAACCATATTATATGAAGATAATGCTACATGTAATACATAGATCAAAGGAGGCTATATCAAAAGTGACAAGACTAAACACATTTCACCAAAATTCTTTTATACACATAAGCTCCAAAAGAATCGTGATATTGATGTGCAGTAGATACGCTCAAGTGATAATCTGGCAGATCTATTTACTAAAGTATTACCAACTGCAACATTCAAGAAGCTAGTGCATAATATTTGGATACGTCGACATAAAGACCTATTATGCAACATTGAGGGGAAGTCATCAATTTTAGTTGTAGATTGTACTATTTTTCCTTCATCTAAGATTTTTTCCCACTGAATTTTCCGTAGCAAGGTTTTAATGAGGCAATCTAAACAAATCACATACAATAATATATTGTACTATTTTTTCCTTCACCAAAGGTTTTTTTCCATTGGGTTTTCTTGGTAAGGTTTTAACGAGACATATTCTTAGTATATGGTTATAGTGTTGTGAAATATTTCTATAACCATCAAAAGAGATGTAATTGGAATTCTAATGAGTTTTGGGCCAAAATGAAAATAGAGGAAAGTTTTACCATGCGGGAAGTGTGGTATGCCATGTGGTAAACCACATGATGTGATGAATAGTGGTGTATAGTAAAGGTTTTATCACCTATAAATAGGTGAGTTTGCATGGTAATGAAGATATAGCAAAATTGTATATTACATATGTGATCTTTTATTTCCTCTTCCATTGTGGCTCTTCCTTCTTTATTTTCTTTAATTTTATAATAAAAGCAATTTTATATGATCATGTATAATTTTACATGCCATCGTGCTATAATATCAATTTTATAATAATTTAAATCATTTTAGGAAAATTTGGCCATAAATTCCTCCTAGCTTTTTTTTCTTGTTAAAAGGACAAAAATAAAATAAAAAATAAACAAATAGTTCTTTCAAAACCCCCTCATAATTATAAAGTCATGTATGAAGAACAAAATTTGTTATTTGACCATTAAACTTTCTCTTTCTTTTATAGGTCTCCCTCTCTCTCTCTCTCTCTCTCTCTCTCTCTCTCTCTCTCTCTCTCTTCACCAACTCGATGGTTTTTCATCATCTTCATCATCTTCATTGTCTATCAGCGACGTTCATTTTTACCATCGGCCGGTAACTACCATTTTTACTGTCAAACCACTACTATCATCTCAGATTTGATACCTACGAACTCATATTCGAGATCAATAACTTCAGATCTGAGATTTAAAAAACAAAAACAAAAACAAAAACAAAAAAAACTTAGATTTGATAGAAAAATGAGAAATCGAGATATTACAATGAAAAATCAAGAGTTTTTTTTGTTTGTTTGTTTGTTCATAGATCTAAAAGTAAAATATGACTCTGGTTTGTTCATTTAGTATGTACACTATTGTAGACGTTCCCGAACGTCTCGAGAGAAATCCCGTTTTGTCCATTGGGCTCACTGCAGTTCGGACTCAAATGTCACGGTTCTGAATCTAATCTCGCGGAGTGCAATGCAAGACCGATGAATCATCAAAGAGTCCAAATCCGGCAAATTGTTTTGAAAAACAGATTTTTAGAAAGAAGTGCCAAACATGGACTGCTTTGCCAGATACAGAGTCGCCACCTAAATATTTTATTTTGGGGGAATTTAGGAAACCCTGACTCGTGGCTAAGGCCACGTGTCCGTCATCACCAAAGTTGCCTCGGCTCGGGAACTTGGGTACGATTGGGGAAGGTCACTTCGTGAGCACCCCCGCTCACCCGATCAAAGATCGGCCTCTACTAACCATAATATCGAGTTTTGAAAACATTATGTGCTCTTATTCCGGTTATTAGCCTAGAATTACTATGTGATGCGCACAGCATACAAGTATAGACTAGATTGCCTAAGTTGGAACAAAGTATCGCATATCCATTTGTTTTGAAGATGGATTGAAGTTTGCTACTCGCGAGTAGGCTAAAACACGGGTTTCGACGAATTATTCCAATTTAAGCAACCCAACCTTCACCCACAGGCATTCAGGCAGTTATATCACATAAGCACATAGCCTCATGGTAAGCATGCTATCATGGCAGTCACTCACAGCATGCAAGGATGCTAAAGCATAAACACTTACCGAGTACTCCGAGCCAAAGAAAGAAGCTAATTAGAAAACATGCATGAATCCTAACTATGCTGAGATGGCTAATGCAACACATGCAAGAATGCAACTAAGATAGGCTCGGCTATTCTAAAATGGCATATGAAATGCAACAACTGATACACGTATTCAACTCGGAATTGAAATACAATGCAGTTAGTATGATGCGCCGAGCCCGGTGCATGCAAGACAGATAAATGGATGCAAACATGCGAGCATAAGTATGATAATTGAAACGTACCCTAAACTAACCATCATAAGCTGGTAAATAAAAGGGAGAAAGACGTGAAGTTGGAAGACATGCATCACACACACACACACACTTATTACAACATTGCCCTCCTCGGAGGGTCCAAATGAATAGTACAGAATAAACTAGCTAATCTAAGCTAATTAAACTAATTATTACATAACATTAATTAATTAACGAATTAACTAAGTAAATAAGGAAACTAGCATGCAAATTAAACAAAATGGACTGCCTCAGCTCTGTTCCGAATGATAGGGATGCATGCATGCTCAAGTCGCCTTGTCGGGAAATCCATCATGATGCCCCGATTTGCCTCTGTTTGCAACTGGTCCCAAAACATTGTACAAAGCTCCAGAAGGCTGCTGACCAGTTTTTGCTGTTGGTTTCCGGTTTGCTGCAACAGAGAGTGAGAAAGGGGCATGGCAAAGTATTTTCAACATATGTGTGCATGACCACTCTCCCCATCATTGCACAAGCTCCAGGGAGTGTAGTCCTCGATCCTCGTGCCACCAATCACGCATCTCGATGCATGATGGCCGAGGAGTCGGATTGCACGACTAAATGTAAAATGAATGCACATATAAATACCTAAAGCCAACAACTCTATCATGGGTAGTCAAGAGTGTCGGCGACCTGGGAATCGAGGCACGTTTCGTCACTTTGAGTACTAAACATCCCTCATTTCCCGTGTTCGGACTAACTCCTATCCCGAACACAATGCAACAAATAATATGGCATGGCATATACAAATGCAACAACTAGCATGCAATCCTAAACGAAATGCAACTAAGACATGCAAACATGCAAGGAATGACATACAAAGGTGCAACTAGCATATGCAATGCTATGAACTACGAATGGCATACTCAATGCACATGACGCTATATAGCATACACAACGCATATATGACGATGGACATACACAAAGGCATAATCAAGGCATACACAATGCGACGATCAAGCATGCGACAACATGGACATGGCATACACAATGCAAGATGGACTTAAACTAAAATAAATGGGTCTCAACCACACTCAAATCAGTGGCCAAAAATGATGAAAACGAAGCAACAACACACATGCAAACATGCACAAATGCAAGGTACCAAACCTAAGGCACAAAGTGCAACTCCACCAAAGCATGGTAAGCATGAAATATGGCATACAATCACATATTTTCCAACTCTGAAATGACATGCAAGATGGTCCCGAATCATGCGAACACCTCACACAATGCATGCTAGATGGCCCAAATACCGAAACTAGTGAAGTGGTTTACACTATAGGCATGCAAAGCAATACTCAAATGGCCAAACCAGCCCCAAATAGTCCCTATACAGGCCAAAACAGTAGCAAATATGGGCTAAAATGATGGCTCGCAAAGCATGGAAATGAAGCTCATGCCATGGTCCAAAAATGAGGTATTCATGCATAACTCTCAAACACATTTAAAGAGTGGAAAACATGGGAATATGGCATACATATAAGCTCTGAAATATGATTCACAATGATGCCAAAACATGGAAACACCTCAAAATACGCATGCAATAGGCTTCAAAACTCAAAGCTAGGCAAGGGTATTGAACTACAACCATGCATAGAAAACATCATTCGACCATGAGGCCCAAAAACAGAGCTAAGGCAGTCCAAAACATGCACAAAATCAGTTTAAGGCATGGCCAAAAAGTGCTAGAATCAAAGGCCAAAATAGCATGCAATGTAAGCTAGTAAAGAGGATTTGCACTACAAGCATGTGAAGCAATCAAAAGGCCACTAAACCAGCAAAATTCAGAGGTATGACATGCCAAATAAAGTCCAAAAATCCACTGGAACATGGTAAATGCATGCAAGAATGAGATGCTCCTTTGATATGCTGTAAAGAGGGTTATTCTACACATGCAAGATGGACATCCAATATGGAAAAACAAGCTCTGTACAGCACCTATGCAGGTCCTAAAACTCATCAAAAATGGCCTGAAACATGGCTTGGAAGCATGCAAATAAGGGCTCCTTTGTAAGGCCAAAAATGCTAGAAAACAAAACAAGAAGAGAGAGGGTCACCCTTATCTGATTTTGGCACTCAAAATAGCATTCTAGCCACTGAAAATCCACTGGATTTCAGTGGCTAGGAGGCCAAACAAAGGCCAACACAAATGCTCTAAGGCATGGCTCAAAACAAGGTAAAATGAAGCATGCAAGGGGGTAGATGACCCCTAATAGAAAAATGATCTTAAACAAACATGTTAAGGGCCTCAAAATAAGACTTTTTTCAGTTTACACCGAAGCTCAAATATGCTTGCAAGTATAGCTAAAAGATGAAGCAAAATAATACTTAAAAGAGGGAAAATATGTGTTACCCTTGAAGCTCAGCAAGATAGCAACTTTGACGCCAAAAACTCAGACCTTCAACATCTGAAAATGGCCTCCAAGGACCTCAAAGCAATGTTGGAGGTGTTAGGCTAGGAGGTGGTGTGCAATAGACCAAGAACCAAGCAACTTTTGAGCCAAAGTGTAGAGATATAGGGAGAGATGTATGGTATGCCTTCAAACCAAAATCTGAACCTTCACAAAGGAGGGGGAGGCCCTCATTTATAGCCAAGAGGGTCCAAAGCTTCCCAAAGAAGCTAAAAAACAAGCTTGAAGATCCTCCATACATGTGTATGGATGATCCATTCTGTGCCTTCCAGTTGGCACAGCTGGCAACAACTCACAGAGACAAGACTGAGGGAGGCAGGCCGACCAGTTCAGGTGGTCAGCCGGCCACTTCCCCTGGTCGGCCGACCAGTTCAAAAGGGTCAAGTGGTCGGCAGCCCCATTTGGTGGTCTCCCAATTCAATGCAAGCTAATGGTGTGGTGGGAGACCAGCAAATGTGGCTCAAAAACCAAGGAAACCAGCTTCCTGTCAAGAAAATCGGCCGGTGGGAGAAAAGGTGGTCTCCCACCCTTTCACCACCTTTTAAACAATGACAATAGGGTCCATGCCAAAAATGAACCAAGACGGATGCAAAACGAGGGTTCGGGGGCCAAAACGCGCAGCCGGGTGTCCCGAAAACTGACTGTTAAGCAACGAAAGTGGCGTGCGACCACGAAGGCGGTCTCCCGGGCCACAGTGTCCCTCTAGAGAGAGGAAACAAGGTGTATGCCAAAAACCGGAGCAAACGAAGAAAGTTAAGCGGTCCCGAACCGAGGCGCACGGCTGACGGCTCCGAAAACCGAAAACTGGTCTCCAAACGGGAACAGTGGTCTACAACCACGAAAAGTAGCCTACGGCCACTGAGAGATGGTCTACGAGACCTCTCCCTCCCGTCGGGAAGAGAAAACAAAACTTGGTTTGCAAACCGAGGCAAAGCACAAAAGAGTCCCGAAGTCCGGAGGCAAGGCTCTCAGCCGAGACTCCGTAACCTCAGAACGAGCACAACATGCGTGTAACAACCCTCGTACTGATTACCGATAAACTACTGAATTAGCTACTGGTTACTGCTAAACTGAACTGATAATGACTGATAATTGAATTAACTGAAGTACTGAATGGACTGATTGAAATCGAAACTGAAATTGAATAAGTTTATTTACCGAATTGCATATTGCCTCTGTTCGATTGATTGATTATCTGTTTGAATTCATATGTTAAACTGTTAGTTGAAGGCCTTATCGGCGGCCGAATTAGGAACCGTTTAGAGTTTTGGGATCAGTAGAATATTTGTGATTTTATGGTATAGTTATCTGAAAATTGATTAGGAATGATTAAATTAGATTAAAAAGAATTAATTGCCAATTTAACTTATTTATCACATTTGCCACCCATAGTGGACATTTTTGTTATTGTTATCATGTGCCTTATACACCTAGAGACACTTGATCAGCCATTTCCTTCACTCATAGCCGACCATAGAAGAGGTTTGGAGAGTGAGTGAGAGTTTTGACTTAATCTTAGGATATTACTTGAAGAACTTGTGGGAAAATTGGCAAAATTGAACTCTCACACCTTGAATACAAGATTTAGGTAAGGAAATCATTGTCTTCTTGTTGTCTTTAAGCTTCATCTTGCATGTTCTAGGCCCCATTGTAGAATCAAACCATGGTTTAGTGCATATAGGTTGATTTATGCTTGAATTGTTGCATGCA
The DNA here is from genome assembly GCA_030407325.1 of Camellia japonica. Taxonomy (NCBI): domain Eukaryota; kingdom Viridiplantae; phylum Streptophyta; class Magnoliopsida; order Ericales; family Theaceae; genus Camellia; species Camellia japonica. The sequence continues at coordinate 130,270,165 of JAPPVO010000014.1, forward strand.
TGGTTGAATTGTTGATTGAAGAGTTGAATTCATGGTAGATTGTACATGCATGTCCATGTTTAAGTTAAAGTCCATGTTTTCACTTTGTTTTCCAACTATTGAGCTCATTAGAGCAAGATTGAAGCTTGATTTTGGTTTAAAGTTCATGCATTGCATGTTTTGAAATTGTTCTTGAAATGGGTTTGAAAAATGGCTTTAATTGACCAACTTTGGCCCTTGCATGTAACAAATTGCTTTTGAAACTTGTTATTCATTGTTTTGGGATGTATTTTCCAGAATTTGGGCCAAGAGGTCGAGAATCGAGTTGAGAATGCTTGGTTTGAGCTTGGAAGGCAAATCTGGAAATTCCAGATTTGGCTTCTTCGCTCGAGCGAAGGATTCCTCGCTCGAGCGAGCACCTTTATTCAGGGCTCCGCTCGAGCGAGCATCGAGCGTGGTATCGCGCGTAAAAATCGAGCAACCAGTACTTTTACTGTTTCATCAGACGCTCGAGCGAAGGATTGTTCGCTCGAGCGAAGCCTTTGATTTTGCAACCTCGCTCGAGCGAAGGAAGGCTCGCTCGAGCGAGACCCCTGTTTTCAGCAACTTTTGAAAAATGCCTTCCAACTGTATTTTTGCATCCTCATCTCATCCTAGGCATTCTTAGGCCTAGTTTAAGACATCTTAATGAGGATTTAGACGTAGAACCACACCGAGGAAATTTAGGGATTTAATTATCATCCTTCCCGACTGTGAAACTTAGTGTGTGTTCTATTTGTTAACTGTTTAGGGTTGGCTCTCGGGGACGCGCTCTAGCTGCTATTAGCCCAATCTCTGTGAGTAACAATTGTGTAAAGATATGTTCAAAATGATGATCTTTTGAATACTGAACTGAACTGTTTATCGAACTGATATTGTTTACTGAATGAATGTATGTCCTGTATTGTGAACTGTATTGTGGCATCCTTAGCACTTACTGTTACTGTTACTGTTACAGAGCTCTGTCGGTTCCCTTGTGGGACCATACTGTTTACTGAATGATTGGCCATCATTACTGTTGGGTCTGTTAAGACCCGTCCTTTGGACCTACTGTTTATAGGCTAATGGATGTACCACATATGACTGATTGACTGAAATACTGAAAGACTGAAATACTGTTTAATGAACTGTTTTCATTACTGTAAGGACATTCATTCATAACCTCTTTACGCTTTATGTTATTCACTGGGCTTTAGCTCACTGTTTATATATATATGTAGGTTCTCAGCAGCCAGACCAGAGCTAGGAGCGTGGGTTGGTCCCCAGTTTTGTCAAGCCAGCCTATGTGCCTCACTGCGAGGTTCCGAGTTGCCATGCTATGGCTTGGGGTGTTTTTTGTGTCCCCCATCGGTCTCCTTACTGTTTTGTACTACTGTATAGACCGTCTACTGTTTTACTGTACTGTTATCGAGGGATTAAGTCCCCGTACTGAATGTTTGTGATGATTGTATAGACTGTACTGTTCTAACCGTATGAATGCATGAAAATGTTTTTGGCATACAGATTTACACACAGCTCAATGGACACTAGTTACTTATTGTATTGGCTTCCGCCAGGCCCTGTACTCTGTTTAACTGTATACTGTTCAGCAGGCCTTCGGTAATCTCGGATTACTGGCCAGTTACGGTGCTAAACCCATAGGGCCGGGTTGGGGTCGTGACAGAGTGGTATCAGAGCGATACTTAACCACGAGTTATACTGCACGCACGTGTCCAAATGAGCTATGGGTGTCCTAGAAAACATTAGGGCATCTCATGAATTTGAAAAGTGTGTGTCTTATTAGACTGACTGAATATATGTTTAAAATGTTATACTGTTTAATTTATAACCGCTTATCATATAACCGCTTATCATGATAACTGTTATAACTGCTTATAGTGAAATGGATAACGCAAACACTGCAAATGAAACTGAACCATCATCCTCTGAGGCTAGAATGGCCAGACTTGAACAAATGATGGACTGATAATTGAAAGACTGGATCAACAACAGAACCAACAGCCCCCACCTCCTCCTCCGGTACAGCCGGACCAAATGTGAATGTGCAAAATGTGAATGCAAATGAGGGGGATATTATTGCTCTTACCCAGAAGTTCAGCAAGTTGAAACCGCCATCCTTTCAGGGAGGCCTTGAACCATTGAAGGCTGAAGCTTGGGTGCTTGAAACAGAAAAATTGTTTGAAATGTTTCTGAACCATTGAAGGCTGAAGCTGGGTGCTTGAAACAGAAAAATTGTTTGAAATGTTTCCGTGCTCCGAAGCCAATAAAGTACTGTTTAGCAACCTTCACCCTTCAGGAAGAAGCAAGAAGGTGGTGGATGTTGACCCGCGATGCAAATACTATTATGACTTGGGCTCAGTTCAAGGAGTCCTTCTTTGAAAAGTATTTTCCCCAGTGCATCCGGGACAGAAAAGTAACGGAGTTTGAACAACTGAGACAGGGCAAAATGTCTGTTGCCGAGTATGAGAAGAAATTCACCGAACTTGCTAGGTATGCACCACACATGGTGGACACCGATTATAAGAAGGCCAGAAGTTTGAGGGAGGCCTTAGTGTTGCTATACAGGACCGAATAAATGTTTTGAAACTACCGACTTTTGTGGGTGTTCTCGACCGGCGTTGATGGCCGAGACGAATATTGCAGCAGTGAAACAATCTGAAACACCAACAACTGAGTGGCAAGGTAAAAGGCAGGGTTTCAAATTCAAGAAAGGCAAGCATAACCCAGCAACAAGAAACAGAATACGGGGTCGACAACTAGCCCCAGCCAAGGGAGTGGATTATTCCACCCTGCTCTATATGTGGCAACAAGCACAAAGGGGTTTGCTATCAGATTTCTGGAGCTTGTTTCAGGTGTGGCAAGGTGGGCCACAGAATTAAAGACTGCCCTTCTGCTCCACCAGTTAGTAGTAAAGCTACACCGACGCAACAGCATCAAATGTAGCACCAAAGCCTAACCCCAAAGCTACCGGGAAAGAGCCTATGAGGCAGGGCGGGCCGAGTGTTGCCCTAGTACCGGGAGACGTGCAAAACACTGAGACTGTTGTGTCAGGTATCCTCTCTATGTGCTCAAAATGCATATGTGTTGATTGATTCGGGGTCTACACATTCGTATGTATCGCATGCTTTTTCGCGTAAATTGAATAGACCCTTAGAACCCATGAACTATCTGCTAGCTGTATCATCACCTGTTGGGGGATCCATGACATGTGCATATATGTATCCTGCTTGTGAGATTATTGTTGGGGATATGCATCTGTTTATTGATTTACTGCCATTGAATATTGATCATTTTGATGTAATATTGGGGATGGATTGGTTACAAAAATATCATGCTACTATCGATTGTGTGACCAACAAGTTGTTTTCCGTCCACCGGTTTACCTGAATTTGTGTTTAATGGGGTTGAGTAGTACCTCCTCCGTATCTGATTTCTTCTGTGAAAGCTGTAAACTGATTAGGAAGGGTGTAAAGGATATCTGTGTTCTGTACTGACTGTATCTGCTAGTAATGATGTTAAAACTGATGTGAATTGCATTTCTATAGTCAGAGAATTCCCAGATGTATTTCCAGATGATCTACCAGGGGATTTGATTGACAGGGAGATTGAATTTACCGTTGATGTATTCCGGGTACACAACCAATATCTAAAGCTCCTTACAGAATGGCTCCAACTGAACTGAAGGAATTGAAAGTACAATTGCAGGAACTGTTAGACAAGAAGTTTATCAGACCCAGTACTTCACCGTGGGGTGCACCTGTTTTGTTTGTGAAGAAGAAAGATGGCTCACTGAGACTGTGCATTGATTACCGTGAATTGAACAAGGTAACTGTAAAGAATAAATACCCATTGCCACGTATTGATGATTTATTTGATCAGTTACAGGGTGCACAAGTGTTTTCCAAGATTAACGAGGTATGGCCATTATGAATTTTTAGTTATGCCATTCGGAGTCACGAATGCCCCTGCCGCAATTTATGGACCTCATGAACAGAATTTTTAAACCGTACCTTGATGATTCATTGTGGTATTTATCGATGACATACTGATTTATTTAAGACTATTGAAGAACATGAACACCATCTAAGACTTGCCCTGCAGACCTTAAGGGAACAGAAAACTGTATGCTAAACTGTCTAAATGGGAATTTTGGCTTGATCATGTGATTGTTTTTGGGGCATGTTATTAGCAAAGGATGGAAATTCTGTTGATCCGCAGAAAATTGAAGCCGTAGTGAACTGGCTAGACCAACGACTGTAACCGAAGTCGAAGCTTTTTGGGATTGGCTGGATATTACAGAAGATTTGTCAAAGATTTCTCCAAGATTGCCTTACCATTGACTCAACTAACACAGAAGGGGACATCATTTGACTGGACTGACCAGAGGGAATCAGCGTTTCAGGAGTTGAAAACTCGACTTGTGACTGCACCTGTTCTTACTTTACCCTCAGGTACGGATGGTACATTGTATTAGTGATGCTTCACATAAGGGTTTGGGATGTGTTTTAATGCAGAATGGGAGAGTTATTGCTTATGCTTCCCGACAGTGGACGCATGAAAAGAATTACCCAACCCATGATCTGGAAATTGCTGCAGTGGTTTTTGCATTGAAAATTTGGCGTCACTATTTGTATGGGGCAACATGTGAAGTATTAACCGACCACAAGAGTTTGAAATACTTCTTCAACAGAAAGAACTGAACATGAGACAGCGGAGATGGCTGGATTGATCAAAGATTATGACCTACCGATTCTGTATCACCCGGGAAAAGCCAATACCGTTGCCGATGCTTTGAGCCGAAAATCGATTGGGAACTTAGCCTGTTGCTGACTGGACAGAAGGAGTTGCTTTGTGACCTTGAAAAGTCCGAGATTGAAATTGTTTTGAAGAACAAGGTGGAACCTTAGCTGCCATTACTGCTCAACCAGCATTAATTGAAGAGATTAAGGAGAAACAACAACTGGATGATTACTTGAAGAAATCATCGAAGAGAGAGATTCAAACTGAGACCGGGGTTCAAATTTGACAACAATGTACTGAAATGTCAAGATAGACTGTGTGTACCAAATGACACTGAATTGAAAAGATGAGTTCTCCAAGAAGGCCACAGTTCGAAGTTTCGATCCACCCGGGGAATACGAAAAATGTATCAAGATCTGAAACAGAATTTCTGGTGGGCCGGGAATGAAAGAAAGAAATTGCCGACTTGTATCCAAGTGTCTTCATTGCCAAAAGGTCAAAGCTGAAGCATCAACGACCTGCGGATTACTGCAACCTTACCCATACCAGAGTGGAAATGAGAGCATATCACGATGGATTTTATCGTTGGGTACCTCGCTCCAGGAAAGGTATGGATTCTAGTTGGGTTATTGTTGATAGACTGACCAAATCTGCTCACTCTTACCTGTCAAGACAATTTATAATGCGGACAAACTGGCGTTATCTATATTGATGAAATTGTTAGACTGCATGGAGTGCCTGTGTCTATTGTTTTGACAGGGATTCGAAGTTTACATCGAGGTTCTGGCAAAGCCTACAGACTGCATTGGGCACTGAATTGAGGCTGAGTAGTGCCTATCATCCTCAGACAGATGGACAGTCGAAAAGGACCATCCAGACTCTGGAGGATCTATTGAGAATGTGTGTCCTTGATTTCCAAGGAAACTGGGAAAGTCATTGGCGTTGGTTGAATTCGCCTACAACAACGCTATCATTCGAGTATTGGTATGGCGCCTTTCGAGGCATTGTATGGCAGAAAGTGTAGATCTCCCAATTTGCTGGGCAGAAGTTGGAGAAGATGGGCCGTTGCTTGGGCCCGAAATTGTTTATGAAACGACTGAAAAGATTAAAGCTGATACAACAGAGACTGAAAAATGCACAGAGTAGACAGAAGTATGCAGATGTTAGAAGACGGGATAGAGAGTATGAAGTGGGTGATCACGTTTTTTTGTGACAAGTGACACCAATGAAAGGCCAGACTCGTTTTGGAGTCAAAGGCAAGTTAGCGCCGCGGTATGTCGGATCGTATGAAGTGATTGAGAAATTAATCCGGTGGTGCGTATCAAGTTGCACTTCCTCCTGAAAAATGGAGCATATGCATAACGTCTTTCACATTTCTATGTTGAGAAGATTACCTTCGGGATCCGTTTCATGTGATTGAGCCTACTCGAGTAGTTGAGTGACGACTACACTTACGAGGAACGGCCTATACAGATTGTAAACCGACGGATCAAGAAATTGAGAAACAAGGAAATCCGCTAGTGAAAGTTGACTGGCAAATCATGGTGGTGTGTATGCCACTTGGGAAAGGGAAGATGACATGGCGAAAAGATATCCTGATTTGTTCCCACTGAACCCTGTTTTCTTCCAGAATGAAGGTAATTCGAGTTTAGAGGACTAAACTCCTTATAAGGATGGGAGACTGTAACAACCCTCGTACTGAATTACCGATAAACTACTGAATTAGCTACTGGTTACTGCTAAATGAACTGATAATGACTGATAATTGAATTAACTGAAGTACTGAATGGACTGATTGAAATCGAAACTGAAATTGAATAAGTTTATTTACCGAATTGCATATTGCCTCTGTTCGATTTGATTGAATCTTTTTGAATTCATATGTTAAACTGCTAGTTGAAGGCCTTATCGACGGCCGCCGAATCGAATTAGGAACGGTTTAGAGTTTTGGGATCAGTAGAATATTTGTGATTTTATGGTATAGTTATCTGAAAATTGATTAGGAATGATTAAATAGATTTAAAAGGAATTAATTGCCAGATTTAACTTATTTACCACATTGCCACCCATAGTGGACATTTGTTATTGTTATCATTGTGCCTTATACACCTAGAGACACACTTGATCAGCCATTTCCTTCACTCATAGCCGACCATAGAAGAGGTTTGGAGAGTGAGTGAGAGTTTTGACTTATCTTGAGGATATTACTTGAAGAACTTGTGGGAAATTGGCAAAATTGAACTCTCACACCTTGAATACAAGATTTAGGTAAGGAAATCATTGTCTTTGTTGTCTTTTAACGCTTTCATCTTGCATGTTGTTCTAGGCCCCATTGTAGAATCAAACCATGGTTTAGTGCATATAGGTTGATTTATGCTTGAATTGTTGCATTGCATGGTTGTTTGTTGCTTGAAGAGTTGAATTCATGGTAGATTGTACATGCATGTCCATGTTTTAAGTTAAAGTCCCATGTTTTCACTTTGTTTTCCAACTATTGAGCTTGTTAAAGCAAGAATTGAAGCTTGATTTTGGTTTTAAAGTTCATGCATTGCATGTTTTGACATTGTTCTTGAAATGGGTTTGAAAAATGACTTTAATTGACCAACTCTTGCCCTTGCATGTACAAATTAGCTTTTGAAACTTGTTATTCATTTGTGGGATGTATTTTCCAGAATTTGGGCCTAAGGGGTCGACAATCGAGTCCGAGCTGGGTTTGAGCTGGAAGGCAAATCTGGAAATTCCAGATTGGCTTCTTCGCTCGAGCGAAGGATTCCTCGCTCGAGCGAGCACCTTTGTCCAGGGCTCCGCTCGAGCGGGCATCGAGCGTGGTATCGCGCGTAAAAATCCAGCAACCAGTACTTTTACTGTTTTCATCAGACCGCTCGAGCGAAGGATTGTTTGCTCGAGCGAAGCCTTGATTTTGCAACCTCGCTCGAGCGAAGGAAGGCTCACTCGAGCGAGACCCCTGTTTCAGCAACTTTTGAAAAATGCCTTCTAACTATATTTTTGCATCCTCATCTCATCCTAGGCATTCTTAGGCCTAGTTTAAGACATCTTAATGAGGATTTAGACGTAGAACCACACCGAGAATTTAGGGATTTAATTATCATCCTTCCCGACTGTGAAACTTAGTGTGTGTTCTATTTGTTAACTGTTTAGGGTGGTCTCTCTCTCGGGACGCGCTCTAGCTGCTATTAGCCCAATCTCTGTGAGTAACAATTGTGTAAAGATATGTTCAAAATGATGATCTTTTGAATACTGAACTGAAATGTTTATCGAACTGATATTGTTTACTGAATGAATGTATGTCCTATATTGTGAACTGTATTGTGGCATCCTTAGTACTTACTGTTTACTGTTACTGCTACAGAGCTCTGTCGGTTCCCTTGTGGGACCATACTGTTTACTGAATAATTGGCCATCATTACTGTTGGGTCTGTTAAGACCCGGTCCTTTGGACCTACTGTTTATAGGCTAATGGATGTACCACATATGACTGATTGACTGAAATACTGAAAGACTGAAATACTGTTTAATGAACTGCTTTCATTACTGTAAGGACATTCATTCATAACCTCTTTACGCTTTATGTTATTCACTGGCTTTAGCTCACTGTTTATATATATATGTAGGTTCTCAGCAGCCAGACCAGAGCTAGGAGCGTGGGTTGGTCCCCAGTTTTGTCAAGCCAGCCTATGTGCCTCACTGCGAGGTTCCGAGTTGCCATGCTATGGCTTGGGGTGTTTTTGTGTCCCCCATCGGTCTTCTTACTGTTTTGTACTACTGTATAGACCGTCTACTGTTTTACTGTACTGTTATCGAGGGATTAAGTCCCCGTACTGAATGTTTGTGAATGATTGTATAGACTGTACTGTTCTGAACCGTATGAATGCATGAAAAATGTTTTTGGCATACAGATTCACACAGCTCAATAGACACTAGTTACTTATTGTATTGGCTTCCGCCAGGCCCTGTGTACTTGTTTAACTGTATTACTGTTCAGCAGGCCTTCGGTAATCTCGGATTACTGGCCAGTTACGGTGCTAAACCCATAGGTGGCGGGTTTGGGTCGTGACAATGCGCAATCACCGAGCGCTCAATCGATGACGTCTGAGTCTTAAGGTCGGTCATCAAAATGGGGTGTTTACAACTATTTTTGTAACAGTAAAATTTTACCCTGGTTAACAAATGCTGATTTGCTTAACGACAGTAAAAATTTATTTTGAATCATAATAAATTTTACTTTGATTCAGAGTAATTTTTAATATTTTTTTTTTTATTACATAGTAAAGTTTACTATGATTCAAAATAAAATTTTACTCTAAAACAAATTGTAATGATGGCTTTACATGAGAGTATTATATCATGAACCAGAGTAAAATTTACTGTTGGAAGAACAGAGCATCATAAGAAGAAGAAAGAGAGATAGAGAGACAGAGTTCGAAAAAAAATGATCAAAATGAGGAGAGGAGGAGAGAAGAAGAAGAAGAAAAGAAGAAAAGAGATATATATATATATATAGACAGAGAGAGAGAGAGAAAACAAGAGAAAGTATAAATGGTTAGTAACACACACACACACACACATATATATATATATATAGAGAGAGAGCACAAACCATCAGAACCAAACAGAGAGAGAGAATGTGAAGGATCTCATATTTGAGGTTGCAAACCATCGCAAATCGTCATTTTTCGGCAATAACGACTGTGAATGATCTCATATCTAAAGTTGTGGATACGACAAGTGATGGTGGTTATGAAGATGGTAGAGAAAGAGTTCCATGGTGAGCGGCAGTGGCGCCGATAAAGAACGCAAATGGCACCTATGAAGAGCAACAGTGATAAGAGCGAAATAGAGAGAAGAGAGATTAAGATGAGCGAGAGTGATTACAATCTGATACACACACACACACACACACATATATGAGGCTATTACAGTAAAAGAAATATGTTTTAAAATACAAAGGAATTTTAAAATGATCTATATAATTCTTGTCCTTTTGAAGGACAAATCAGACACTGAGAGGTCTGTTACTAAATCCCTCATCATTTTAACAATTTAAGTAGAATTTGAATCGCGATTTTGATAACTATGAATAATAGTATTGTCCATCATAGTAAGAAAAGATGAAGTCATAATGTTTTAAGTTTATGAGAAAACGATGAAAAAAAAAAAAAAAAGTGTTCATATTAGTATAAGCGGTTCAATTATTAGGTCACTTAAGGGTGTTTGGAATGTCCTAAATAAGTATACTTTTTGAATTTTTGGACTAAAAAGTTGAGGAAAAAAATATGCTTGTTTGGGTTAACTTTTTGACTTTTTATGAAAAAATGTGTATTAAAAAATTGTATAAATTAATATATAAGGGAAAATTAGGATTGGAGTTGTACAGTCGTACTTTTTGACTTTTGGTGAATAGTGATAACTTTTTAATTTTTTGAATAACTGTTTGACTTTTTACCTTTTTGGCCACATGCCAAACTTAACCTAATTCTTTCGTATAAGGCTCGTAAGATTATATATATATATATATATATATATTTAGGGTTGGTTTGGGATGTTCTAAAAAAGTGCACTTTTTTACTTATTGGCTTATATGGGTTGAGTTTGAGTTGGGTTTGATGTGATGTGTTAGAGAAGTGATGTGATTTAAATAAGATGATGTGACTTAAATAGAATAGTGACTTTTTAACTTTTTGTATTATTTAGTAGATGTCAAACTTGACCTTAAATTCTTATTGTTCAAGATCCCGCTTCTTCAAAAGCCAATAAGATAAGGCTTTGTTTCGATATTTAGCCTAAGATCTTAGAAAACCTCAAGCCTTTACTGCATATTGGATAATTATTTAAAGGTCAAATAATTTAATGCGAGAGATCCTAGATGGCCCTGTTTGGTAGAGCTGTGGGAAACTGCTTATAGCTTATATCTAAACAGCTTATAACTTATAACTTTCAGCTTAAGCTGATTTCCAGCTTATTCTTAAAGCATCTCCTGCCCCACTCAAAGAATAAGCTGATTTTTTACTTTCAAAAAACTATAAGCTATAAGCTATAAGCTAAACCAAACACATCAAAATAGCTTAAATTAAGCTGAAAGCTGGAATAAACTGATTATAAGGTATGCCAAACAGGGCTATTACTCATAATCTTATTCACACTGACACAATATTAATGCTAAACTGATTTACACTATTTATATAGACGTAGTAGAGGTTGTTTTTAGTGAATAAAAATCTAAATAAATCAATTAATCTACTATATTCTGCATCATTAATGATAAATTTAAAGGTTGATATTTTTGGAGTTTTAACCATTTTGCTTTAACCTCGTGTAAATGTCCCTATTTTATGAGAGAGAAATTAAGTAGATTTTTGGGGTCTTCTTAGAGTATCTCCAACTTGGCATGTTTTTTAAATCAAATTTGAGTAAAATTTTAAAAATTTAATCTGATATCGTGCGTTCTAATGGAGGAATTTGACCTTTCATCAAATCACTGGTCGATTGAGTGGACGACCAGATGGATGTCCAGCCAATCGACTGGCGAGTGTAAATTGCAAAGAAGTGGATGTCTGGAGGGACAACCGGCTAGACAATTGGCCGATCGTGCAATACTCTTACACTAACAACTATCTATAGTAATTTGACGAAAAGGTTTCAGGCATCCTCAATTTGATATCGAACTGATAATAACATTAGAATAAGAAAAAGATCAATTTTTCATCAAATTTAAATTTGATGAAAGAAAAAGTGAAACGTTAGAGATGGTCTTAGAAATGAGTGTTTGATCTGCAATGGTTGGGTGGATGGTGTAGATCAATTTGTTGAGTAGATGGGTATGGTGTTCTGGTTATTGACAAAGACCCAAAACATGGTTGACTTGAGTTTGGAGCAATATTACAAATTTAGAATTATGTATTTAAAATTTATTGAGAAATAATAATTAATGGTTTAAATTCATTTTAATCGTAAACTATACATTTCATCAATTTAATCTCAACCACACATATATATTCCAAGTAAATTTTAGTATCCTAATTCTAACATCCCAGACTTTTTCTTGATTTTATTGAAGTCTCTTTTCTACACCAATAATTTGTTTGTTGAGAAAGAGGAAAAATTATATATATATAACATAGTAAACATCTCAAAAAAATTATCAAAAATGTTACATAGTATTTATACGGGTGTTGCTCAAAACTATATTATGGTGTTGGACATGGAGACTATTTTAAATTGTCGCAATTTAAATGTTAAGAACATAACAAAACACATAATTTAGGGACAAAGAAACCAAAAGTGACCCAAGAATAGGTGAATTCTATCATATACACCTTCAATTATGTTATTTCTTTTTTTAATTATAATCAATTTTTTTCTTTAATTACGATATTATTTTGAGATTTTAATTATAATTTTTTTATATTTAATTATTATTTTTTTAATTATAATTTAAAAAATATAAAATTATATCATTTTCTTCTATAATTATAACAGACATAACATAATAAAAATGTATTTTCTTAAAGAATCAAGAAAAAGTTGTCCGAAGAGACTTAAAAAACACGAAAATGACTGGTAGCTCGAAGAGATTGGCTCGAATCTGTGGCTCGACAAATCAAAACGATGTCGTTTTGGGCTGTCTCTTTTTTTCTTTTTTTTTCTTTTTCTTCTTTATTTCTTTCCTTTTCCTTCTTTACCCTCCCATTCTTTCGAACACAAAGACAGAGAGGAAGGGAAGAGGAGGGAGAGAGAGAGAGAGACCAATCGGATCAAAACACTGCAGACCAAACTTTCCTTTTATGATCTCCTCTTTCAAACGTTCCTTTTCTTTCCTTTTATGATCTCCTCTTTCAAACTTTTCTTTTTTTCTCAACATCTGGATCTGCAGACCAATCGGTGATGTTGAAGATGATGATGTTGAAGATTATGAAGATCTTGATTTTTTTTCTCCTGATTTTTGTTTTGTTCTTGATGTTGTTCTGAAGATGAAAGAAAAAATAAATAAATAATTGAAGAATTTTTTTTTCTGATTTTTTCTTGATCTTCACGATGATGATGATATTGTTGCAATTTATTGATGTTGGTGTTGATGAAGATGATGAACAAGATCTGTGGACCCACCCTTCTTCTTCTCCCTTCTTCTTTTTCTTCTTCCTTTTGTTCTTCTTCATCATCAAAACGCAGGAAAAAAGAAAAAAAAAAAAAAAAGTAGTGGTTTTGCAGAGACCATGGAAAAACGCAAGAGACCATGGAACTCAATCCTTCTTTTCCCATCATTTACAGAGATTGACCCTCTCTCTCTCTCCTCCTTTTCTCTATCAGTTCCATAATTTTTTTTCTTGTTCATCTCATCTGGTCAAATTTTTTTTTAATGTGGATTTTTTAATATTTCTTCTTCTTCTTCTTCAGATCAAAAAAATTTCTGAAGATGAACCAGATCTCGTCGTTTTGATCTGGATTTTTTTTTGTTTGTTCGGCTTCTTCTTGTTCATCTTCAACAAAAACAGCAAAAACACGTTAAAAAAAAAAAAAAAAAAAAAAAAAAAAACACCAAAACGACGTCGTTTTGATGTCGAGCCACGGATTCAAGCCATATATTCGAACTACGTAGCGGGGTCGTAAAAAACAAAAGAAAGGTTATCTGTTATATAGAGGGGAGATATGATTAAACCCAACAACGACAACAACAAAAATAAATATATATAATAATAAAAAAAATCATAAGATTGTAAAACAGCAATGTAATTTATAAAAAATAGTTTAAGGTGATGTGCGATAAAATTAAAAATTGACTATTAAAGTTTTAATTGGCTAACAAATAATTTTAATTTTGGCTCCAATGATTTTGCCAAGTCATTGACAACGACGAGTATAGTAATAAAGAAAGGAAGCAAGGAAAGGGAGGAGGCCGTTGTCTGAGAGAGATGATGTAATGATGGGACAAGTCCTTAATGATGGGACCCATTCTCTCTTTCTAGATATTGGATTGTCTTCTTTTCTTTTCTTTTCATTATATATAAATATATTAGGAGAGAGGCTTTTCACCAGAACTATAATCTACTGTTGGGTCGGTGAGGCCTATTACGAATCCCTTTAAATAATCCGAATATTTTGGTTTATTTTAAGAAGTGGGTTATAATTCACTTTTCAGATTATAATCTATTTCTTCTTTCACAAAAAAGTTGTTCATAAACTGTTTATAAGCAGCTTTTCACCAAAAAATTGATTATAATCATCTTCTCAAAATAAACTTTTATGTTTATAAAAAATTATATTAATCGGATATCGGTAATTGTTTGATTAAAATATGTTTTTGTTAATAATAAATATGATTTTAAAAATAAATTATTAACAAAAATATATTCTAATCAAAGAGTTATCGATATCTGACCAGCGTGATTCTCTGTATGGATGAAGTACTCGACGAGTTTTACATATTGAACGGTTCAGATTATCAAAACGAGACCCATGGTGGATCCCATGGATATAACAATACGCTCCATTCCATATGTGTAGATTGAAAAGAAACCTCTCCCATATATTTGTATGTTTTAGAGGATCCTACTCTTACATAATACATAATTTAATATATACATCATTACTCTTTAAATTAATAAATACTAAACAAACACAAATGGGTCTCATTGATTGTTATCATTTTTTTAGCGTATAGCACATGTTTTTTAGCTACACCATTGCACATATTCTAACAAACTCAATACTTTTTTGTTAGGTCAATTTGTGATAAGATTATACATTTTATAATTAATATTATAAAATTTAATAGCTTAAGCTTTCGTTTGAGAAGTGGGTTGGCTTTTTAATTTTTTGATTTTTTGACTATTTTAACTTGGGGCTAAAAAGTTCATTTGGGTTGGACTTTTTGACTTTTTTAAATTTTATGAAAAAAATATAAAATAATTATAATTTAAATGTGACATTTTATCTTATTAACCTATGAGCTTATTTTGCCTTTTATAATTATTTTAATCTCAAATTAACATGTCAAACGAAGCTTGAATACGTATTTAATGATAAAATGCATATTAAGGTGAACACATAACTCTGTAACAAAAAAAAGGTGAACACATAACATTTCCATGTGAATACTGTGTGGGTATTTTTCTGTTCACACTGCCTATCTTAGTGATTCAGCAGTAGTAACACAGGCAGAATAGAAGGCACAAATAACAACACAAAGACAAGAGGGATTTAACGTGGTTCGGCAATAATTGCCTACATCCACGGGTGGGGCCGAGGTGTTTCACTATGTGCAATAACTAGAATTACAGTTTGCTCTTAGTAACTCCCACTAAACTCGTAATTGAAAAAGCTACAATTGTGTGTAAACGCTCTCCTCTTCTTCTTCGTCCCTCTTATTCGTTGTTCTTCATCTCAATATATACACCGAAATTGAAATGGAGAAGCTCACAGCTTTTGAGCTGTCTTGCCAGCGCACTACTCCACTCCTGGCAGCTTTCCAGGTAAAAGCTGTTGATTCCCCCCCACGACTGTTAGTGGCCTCGTGGCTATTTCACGTGGCCTCAAGGAAAGCTTGTTGGTGAGACAATGGCCTCGTGGTTCTCTTTACACAGCTGTACATCCACCAAACCAAGATGATATTTTATAACTTCAACCTCGGCCTTAATCTTCTGCGGGTAACTCGGCCTTTGCTGTCAAGCCGAGGTTGGAGGCCTTTGTCCCGAATTAAAGTTGCCTTCAGAAATTACCTCGGCAAATACTAGGATACCATGGCAAAACTTTACTGTGACACGTAGCTCTCTGATGACACGCCGACGTCATCTTGCCACGTGTTGATGCTCAGAAATATAACCCCACAACTGCCCCCTAAGTTCTATTACCTCGGCATACTGAGGTGATGGAACTTATATTGAACTTCTTTCTCGCACCTCGGCTTAAGAACTTCTAGCCGAGTTAATTCATTTCTGGCCGACATGTCCTCTTCAGATTCAAATCAATTCCCTTACGCGTATGAGCTGTCATGCACCAATTTTCAACCGTTCTGATGACGCGTTTCATTCTTACTGGTCCGTGCCATTGACGCGCCTACAAGCCGTCTTTTCTCTGTCCGCGCCGTCTGACGCATGCGTTACCCTAGGCGTAATAATTGCTGTTTTTTGCCGCCGTTTCAAATTTTGACAAAAACGATTCCCTCTCTCTTTCTCCTTCACTTTTGCATTTTGAATCTCCTTGCTTTCTTTCTCTCTAAAACTTTTTCTCTTTCAATTCTGCCATTATTCTTGCCCGAAGCTCTGCAACTGCCTCCATCTGCCATTTCTGCGAAGTTCTGAAGCTCTTTCAGTTCGGCGCCACTCATCTCGGCTTCAACTCTTCTGGTAAGCCGTCGCTCCTTTCTCTTCCCAGTTCTTGCTTGGTTTTCTGAAATTTCTTGTCACTTGATTGTTCTGCATCTGATTTGTGAATCATGTATCTCATCTCATGATTTTATTTATGCTGCGAACACTTGCACCGTTTCATTTCTGTTTCTGGCCTTCCATTCTCTCGTGTTCTTGAATCTGAGACTTCTTTTTGCTTTCCTGTTTTCCAGATTTTCTGCCCTTCATACTCATTATTCGTAGATTTAGGCTTGGGATTTGCTGTAGAACCTTCAATCTTTTAGGAAAAACTGAAACAATTTATACCTAGGTTTTAAGCCGAGGTCCTTTAAACCCTGTAGATCTTCTCCTTTCTGTTATCCCACTTTTCTATATCTAAACCATGGGTGTGTGGAGAGATAGGGTCAACACCCCATCCAAACTAGAGTATTTTAGGCAAGAATTATCCATTCCTGCCGATGTTCACCTCAGGCTAGCTGGGGAGAACGACTCCATTATGCCCGATGAGGATAAGATGCCTTTCCCTGTAGTTGCCTTCGTCCAGTGTGGACTTAGGTTCCCCCTAGATCCCCTCTTCCGCGAGGTCCTTCATTACTACACCCTGAACCCCATGCAACTCTCCATAAACGCCTATAGGACGCTGAATGGAATAATAGCCTTAGCTCGGCGGGAGAGTGTTAGAATCACCCTTGCCGACATCCAGTATTGCTATACCATGTGTCCATTGAACCTTAAAGAAAAAGGTTATGTCTACTACCTTAAGCCGAGGTCCACCGCCTTTAAGATCATAGCCTACCTCCCAGACTCCAACAAAGGGGCTGGAGATGATTACCTCATCGCATCTGGGAACTGGGAATTTGGCCCAGATGAAGAAGTTCATCTATTCCCTCTTCCTCGAACGGTCAAGGAGGGCAAGGGTAAGATCCCTGTGTTAACTTCTTAACTGTTGTTTTCTTCAGATTTTTCGGCCAATTTTATCTGTTTCTGATATTGTGTTTCTTGTTGCAGACATTCGCCAGCCTCACAAGAACTTCCGCCAATCCTACTGTCCAGGGAAAGGATTGAAGAAGCTATTGGACCTCCCTCTCCAAAGCGCAAAGCTCCCCTGGTGTTAAATTTCATCCCTACATACACATCCAAGTTGGCCGACGTTCCGAGGAAGAGGAAGAAGAGCGCTTCTCCATCAACTGCTTCTACAGAACAGGCTGCCTCCACATCTGAGCCAGCCGATCAGCCATCAACCTCGGCTCCAAAGAAACGCCGACGAAGGCTTGTTAAAACAGCCGAGATGGAGAAACCAACGAAAGTGGTGCTGAACCTCTTGGCCGATCTTCCAGACGACATGGATGATGCGCCTCCCCAAACTGTGCCTCCGCCAAAGCAAAAGAGAGTCAAAAAGGCCCAACCAAAGGCGAAGGCTACTGTGGATGACGCAGAGGCTGAAGATGCCCTGCCAATCTCCAAACTGGCCGAGAAGATCACTTCGGCTCCCGCAAAGAGACCTGCTGAAGCCCAGCCATCAGGGGCCACTCAGCAAAAGAAGCCAAGGTCTACATCTACCTCAACTTCGGGTTCCAGGGTTCCCAAAGTTCCCTGGGAACCCAAAGTTACTCTTGAACACAGGCCGGTCTACACCAACGAAAGCGCTGCCGACGTCAACATCGGCGTGGCGCTCAGCACAGCAGTCCTTCTTGACGGCGATATGGAGCGTAACGAAAAAATGAGCGGCTATGAGAATTACGCCCTCATGATGCAGCATTCAGTCCAAGTAAGTCTTTGATTTTGATAATTTGTCTTTCATACTTATAAAATTTTGAAATGTTTATAATAACTTTTGCCTTGTATTCTTCCAGGCCATCCAACACGCCCATACCTTCTCCATGCAGGCTTTTGAAACAGCAAAGAAGTTAGCCGACATGGAGAAGGAGTTTGCTCTTATCCATAAACAAAACAGGGCCCTCCAGATCAAGATGAAAAAACTGGGCGATCAGGCCGAGGAGGCAACCAAGGCTAAACAGATAGCCGATGAAAAGGCTGAGGCTGCTGAGGCTGTTAAAACTGTTGCTATAGCTCAGCAGAAGGAAGCCGAGGAGAAAGCGGCCCAGGCCGAAAAGGAGCTACAAGAAGCCTTGGCCACCAAGAGAGCTGAAATTGATGCTGCTTATAATGAAGGCATGGCCGATGTCGCTGAAGACTATAAGCTTCAGGTCAAGCAAGCATGCAACAAGGGATATTCCCTAGGTTGGAATGCTTTGGCCAAAAAGCTTGATCTTCCAGTCGACTCGCCATGGCGCAAGACCAAGGCCATGCGTCTTCCTTGTCCTCTTCCTCCATCTCCAAGCCAAGCTGAAGAAGATGATTCTGAAGCCGAGGCTGAAGAGGAAGGTGAAGGTGAAGAAGAAGCCCTGGTGAGGAAGGCCAAATCTCCTCCAAAGGGTGATCAAGTCCTGGACTTGACTGGAGATGAAGACCTCGATGCTGCTCCCAAAAAGGCGGACATTGGCACTCTATCCTCTGACCTTCTTTTGGCAGAGAGAAGTGTTGATGAAACCCTTGCTGAGATTGATGCTGAAGTCGCAGCCGATAAAGCGGCCGAGGTCTCGGCAAATAAAGAAGCTGAGGTTGTGGTGGACAAGGAAGCAGATGCTATGGTGGAAAAAGGATGTCGAGATCATTCCTCCAGATCCTTCCGACGTTCCTGCTCAATCTACTGTTAATGCTGAAGGAGTTTAGATGTCTTCTACTTTTCTTTTTTGTACTTTGTCTCTTTTCTTTGTTCTTTCCTTCAATGTAAGCTGTCTTTTGTGGCCGATGTGCCTTCTATGTAACTTGTGAACAAGATTTTTGCTTAGGCCACAGTGCCTTCCTTTTATATGCAACTGTTTCTTTCTGAATGCTTCAGTCTTTAAATTCTTCTTTATTGCTTCTGTGTAGTTTTATACTTAGAATATTCTGCATGTTGTACACAATTCTTTCTTTGTGTAATCTTCTCGGGGTTACATACCTCGGGCATAACACCTGCAAGTTTTACTTCGGCAAGATACTGACCTGCAATCTTTTCATAAATTTCAACAAGTATAAAACATATACAATTCAATGTTAACTTTTGCAAACTTTTCTCATGTTTCAATGAGCGTTCAAACAATAATCTCAGTTTCCCCCACTTGTAAATTGCTGTAAATTGCAACAAAATTCCAACAGATGGTAACATGTCGGCTAAACTTCAACCTGTTATATCAGTCCAACCTACTTGCAAATTGCTGCAAATTTCAACAAGGACCATTATATACAGCAAACTATTCTCAGATTATAATCAAGGTTTAAACAGTAATCTACTTGTAAATTGCTACAAATTTTAACAAGGATTGAACAATATACTTAGCTTCAACTTGTAAATTGCTGCAAATTTCAACAAGTGTTTGAACATCGTCATTGGTATGTCCAACCAGCAGATTGCTATAAGACTGTATGCCATAACATCGGCTTCCCTTCGACTTGTAAATTGCTACAAATTTCAACAAGTGAAGAGAAACAAATATCTCGGCTTGACTCCAACTTGTAAATTGCTACAAATTTCAACAAGCGAAGCCAGGGAACCATCTCGGCTTAACTTCAGCTTGTAAATTGCTACAAATTTCAACAAGAGTTTAAACAATAATATCAACATTTATTTGAACCTGTAAATTGATGTCGGCTGTACTTCAACTTGTAAATTGCTACAAATTTCAACAAGCGAAGTTTAGGAATCATCTCGGCTCAATTTCAACTTGTAAATTGCTACAAATTTCAACAAACGAAGCTAAGGAATCTTCTCGGCTCAACTTCAACTTGTAAATTGCTACAAATTTCAACAAGCGAAGCTAAGGAATCTTCTCGGCTCAACTTCAACTTGTAAATTGCTACAAATTTCAACAAGCGAAGCTAAGGAATCTTCTCGGCTCAACTTCGACTTGTAAATTGCTGCAAATTTCAACAAGCGAAGCTAAGGAATCTTCTCGGCTCAACTTCAACTTGTAAATTGCTACAAATTTCAACAAGCGAAGCTAAGCTTTGTATTCGGTCACACCAACTTGTAAATTGCTACAAATTTCAACAAGTGATAGACTTTGTTATTCGGCCAGACCAACTTGTAAATTGCTACAAATTTCAACAAGTGGTAGGCTTTGTTATTCGGCCAGACCATCTATTATGTGGTAGGCTTTGTTATTCGGCCAGACCAACTTGTAAATTGCTACAAATTTCAACAAGTGGTAGGCTTTGTATCTTCTCTGCCCCCAATGTGAACCTGAGTTCCACTTGGGTTCTCATTTACCATGTCTTCCAGCATCTCTCCCAATCATATGGCATCGGCCAAGAATAAGGATCTCTCAATGATAGAAAAATTTCAAGTTGCAAGTGTTCCAGGGTCTTGTAACAACGCCCGCGGGGGACCTCGCTACAGTTCGGACTCGATTTTGTTGCGGTTCTAAATCTCGAACCAAAGAGTCCAAACCCGGCAAATCGTTTTGAGAAAAACTGATTTTTTGAAAGAAGTGTCAAACATGGACTGCTTTGCCAGATAACAGAGTCGCCACCTAAATATTTTTTAAATGGGAAATTTAGGAAACCCTAACTCAGTGCCAAAGGCCACGTGTCCGTCATCACCAAAGTTGGCTCGGGAACTCGGGTACGATTGGGGAAGGTCACATCGTGAGCACCCCCGCTCGCCCGGTCAAAGACCGGCCTCTACTAACCATGATATCTTTTTGAAAACATTGTGAGTTCTTATTCCGATTATTAGCCTAGGATTACTATGTGATGCTCGCAGCAGACAAGTATAGACTGGGCCGTCTGAATAGGAACAAAACATTTCATGTTTGCTTGTTTGAAAAGTGGTTTGCTACCCGCAGGTAGGCTTAAAATGCGAATTTGCCACCCTCAGGTGGGCTTAGAAAATCAAAGGTTTTGCCACTATCTAGTGGGCTTGAAACAGACAGTCAACGCATTGTTCCAATTCAGATAACTCAACCTCCACCCACAGGCATTCAAGGCAGTTATATCACATAAGCATATAGCCTCATGGTAAGCATGCTATCATGGCAACACTCACACGCATGCAAGGATGCTAAAGCATAAAAGCTCACCTAGTACTCCAAGCCAAAATAGAAACTCATTAGAAATCATGCATGGACCTAAATATGCAGAAATGCCTAATGCAACACATGCAAAGATGCGAATTATAGCAGGCTCGGCTATCCTAAACATGGCATATGAAATGCTACAACTAACACGTATTCAATTTGGAATTGAAATACAAATGCAGTTTGTATGATGCGCCGAGCCCGGTGCATGCAAAACAGATGAATGATGCAACATGCTGTCATACTGTATGCTAATTGAAATATGCCCTATATCTAACCATCGTAAGCGGGTAAATAAAAGGGAGAAAGAAATGGGGGTTGGAAGACATACGTCACACTCACACACCCTTATTACATTTGTGCCCTCGCGCAGAGGGTCCGAATAAATATACAGTCCGAAATAAAAGAATATTACAGTCCGAAATATACAAATTCTAATTAATTAACAAATTAATTACAAAAGAAGTAAAACTGGCATGCAAGCCAGGGACTGCCTCGCTTCTGATGGATGATGTATGCCGGGCTGCCTGGCGCGGAAATCCACTGGGATGCCCCAATTAGCCTCTGTTTACAGTATTTCTCGAAATGCGCGCCGAGTTCCGAAAATTTGCCGATTCTTCAATTCGCTGCAACAGAGAGCAGGAAAAGGGCATAGCAATGTATTTCACAAATATATGCATGCTTCGATCCTCGTGCCACCAATCACGCATATCGATGCATGATGGCCGAGGAGCCGATTTGCACAACTCAATATTGGGATGAATGCAGATGGATGCTATACCAAAACCTAACTCCATCATGGATAATCCGGAGTGTCGGTGAACCGGGAATTGAGACCCGTTCCGTTACTCGGAGTACGAAACGTGCCTCGTTTCCTGTGCGAAATGCATGATATGCATGAAATGCAACTAACATGCGATATAGTATGCACAATGCTATGAAAATGAGATGCCTCGAAATGCGTGCCCACTGGCACGCGAACCGAGGTGATGACATAAAGGCACGAAATGCAATGATGGGCTTACACCAACATGAGAAGGCCTCAGCCACACTCATACGGGATGCCGGAATGATAAAAATGAGGTGCCTCGAAGTGCGTGCTCACGGGCACGCAAACTGAGACGATGATGAAATGCAAATCGGATAAAACAGAGGGCCTCGAAATACGTGCCCACGGGCGCGCACACCGAGGCGATGATAAAATGCGGAAATCGGATAAAACCGAAGTGCCTCGAAATGTGTGCCCATAGGCACGCACACCGAGGCGATGACAAAATGCGGAAATCGGATAAAACCGAAGTGCCTCGAAATGTGTGCCCACAGGCACGCACACCGAGGCGATGACATACAGGCATGAAAAATGTAGATTGGGCTTACACTAACATGAGAGGGCCTCAGCCACACTCACATCAGATGCCGGTGACGAAAACGGAGCGCCTCGAAGTGCGCGCCCACGGGCGCGCAAACCGAGGCAAGGCGGAATGACAAGGGAAATGATATGCAAGCATGGCAATGGAATTTCAGCACTCACAAATGATGTAAAACAGCCCCGAAATGATACGGAATAACAACCGAAGCATGCAATCATCCCGAAAATGTGAAATTAAGCCCCGAAATGGCCTACGGCCATGCTAAACATGCAAAATATGATCATGGCAGCAATAACAGTAGCAAGGCAGTCCCGAATATGGCATTTTTTCAGTAATAAACATGGCCAAAATGCAAGCACAGATATGGCAACAATAGCTCGCAAGATTAATGGCCAAAAGAGCATTATAAAGGAGATGGTATATAGAAAATGCAAATGGACAAACTTTCTTCTACAACATCAAAGAGGAACCAAAAATAAGCATATATGCAGAAGATGGCAGCCTCTAAATCATAAGAAAACATGCCAAAAATGAAAGGCAAAATGGAGCCGCAAAAGGGTATAACACAAGACATGCAATCTATACATCAAATGACCAAACCTTCTTCATGAAACATTTAAAGGGGGTCAAAATAAGACCAAAACCAGTAGGGGTCGAAGTCCCAAAAACAAACACAAATAGGTCAAAAATTGGATACAAAATATGGCATACTTGATGAAATTGAAGGAACTAGTATATACAATGGCCAAATGAAGTTGAGCTCCTCTACAATGTTGTAGAGGGGCTCAAAATAAGCAAGAAAGCAGTAGGGGTCGGAGCCCCAAAAACCAACACAAATAGGTTAATTTTAGCATGCAAAAATGTGACAATCTTGATGAATATTGAAGGAACTAGTATATACAAATACCAAATGAAGTTGAGCCCTTCTACAATGTTGTAGAGGGGCTCAAAATGAGCACAAAAGCAGTAGGGGTCGGAGCCCCAATTCTCAACCAATTAGAGTATAAAAAAGATCAAGAAAAAGCCCAAAAGTTGGTTTTGAATACTTACCCTTGAAGACTTGTCTTTCTTTGCTTCTTGGCTTGGATTTGTGGCTTCTCAACCTCTGAAATTCACTTCCTAGCTGCTGGAATGGTAGTGTTGATGGTGAGCTAAGGTTGATGAAGAGGAGAGCTAGGAACTTTGAAGTTTTTGAAGGTTTGGCTATGGAAATGAAGCTTTGAGAGAGGGATGTCTTTGAGGCAATTTTCTAACCTAGGCAAAGGAGCTGTTGGTCCCTTTAAGTAGGCCAAAAGAGTGTAAAAGGGGAGGGAAAAGCACCCAAGCTTTCCCTCCCAAAATATCCCCCGGATGGGAGATATTTTGGCAAAATATCCGGACAGCTGGAATGAGCTGGAAAGCAAGAAGCTGGCCGCCAGGTGTTTTTCTGCAAGGTGGCCGGCCGGCCACCCACCTGGTCGGCCAGCCACTCCCCTGGCCGCCGCCATGCCCCAAAAATGAACTCAAGAATTTCTGGCCGACCACCATACAGTAGTGTCCTCCCATGTGTGTAGAACAAGGCCCCAAGGTCGGAATCTGGCAACTCTGAAGCAAGCCACAACATAGAGCTTGGAAGGAGGGGCTCAAAAATGAAATCAACAATTGCTGGCCGACCACCAACTTTTTGTGTCCTCCAAGATGTGTAGAACAAGGATCCAAGGTTGAAATTTGGCAACACTGAAGCAGGAGCCACAACATAGAGCTGGAAGGAGGGCTCAAAAGTGAAACCTGGAATTTCTGGCTGACCAGTAGTTTTTAGGGTCCTCCCATGTGCCCTCATCACAGATATGTAGCTTTGGTCGGAAGAAAAATGGGCCTAGGTGTTCAACATTGGCCCGGAAGTGAGCAAAACGGGCGCCGGAGGAGCGAAACTGGTTATCTGGGATAATTGCTGGACCTTCTACCCTCCAGTGATCTTCCCAATGTTGAAACAGAGGTACCTGCCAAATTTGAACAAAAACTAATGAGAAATGAACGCTCGGGGCCAAAACGAGCCATTCGGGATCCCGAAAATGGGCTGCGGGTGCCGAAGTGATGTTCGGCAGCGAAGTGGGTATCTGCAACTCCAGTGTCCCTCGGAATGACAAAACAGAGGTTCCTGCCAAAAATCAGAGAAAACTGATACAAATGAATGCTCGGGGCCAAAACCGCGCGGTTCGGGGTTCCGAAAACCGGCTATGAGCACCGAAAGTGGCATACGGCCACGAAGTGGCATCGGGCCCCAGTGTGTGCTCTTTATGATAAACAGAGTACATGCCAAGAACCGGAGAAACCGAGACGTTGGGCGTTCCGAGCCGAGGCACACGGCCTGCGGCCCGAAAACCGGGAACCGGGCTCCGAAATGGGCAAAATGACCTACGGCCACGAAATGTAGCACACGGCCACCGGGAGATAGTCTACAGGACCACTCCCTTCCCTCAGGAAAGAAAACAGAGAAAACCGAGTCTGGTTCGCAAACCGAGACAAGGTATAGAAGAGGATTCGGAAGTTCGGAGGCGGGCGCACGGCCGCGACTCTGAACTTCTGAATGAGCACAGTATGCAACATCACCGAGCGCTCAATCGGTGACGTCTGAGTCTTAAGGTCGGTTAAAAATGGGTGTCTACAGTTGCCCCTCTTTGACAGAACTCGGAAGTCATAACAATGACGGGAGTGAATGTCAAAGCCCAGAGACGACCCATTTTTGACAAGGCCGAAGACTTAGACAAACAAACAGGATAAACAGAGATATGTGTGCCCGCAGCAGGGGGCAAAATGCAAATAATATGCACAGAGCCAGATGATCATGCAAATGCAGCAAGCTGTAATGAAGCAAGTATTGACAAATAGATGCAACAGTTTTAAGCAAGAATGCAAAGCAACAACTACATTTCATGCAGTTAGGAATGCGGAGAATCATTCGATTCTCGTCGCGTCTCACACGGAGAAGATACGATACCTGCGCGATTCGTCTGGTCGCACCAGCCTCGAATGAACCGTACATACAATATCGTGCCTGCAAAAGAGAGAAATGCAACAAGAACAATATGCTAACAACATATATTCAATGCGATTCCCGGGATTCGAAAAGTCTGACACATACAGTGTCGGTGAACGAATGCAACATAACGCGAGAAAGATAATGCGCGACAACGCATGTTCAAGCATAGAAGTATTGTACACCAAGAAATCATGCATGACAATGCAAAACATTCATGAGAATGCAAATTATGAGCCAAACAATGTAAAACGAGCACAAATCAGGATGCCCATTTGACATGAAATGACGAGCCGGAAAACGCGCATTTCGGCGACGGTAACTCAATCGCGGCCTCTGATACACCTCCCGGAGAGGTCACAACATGTTTAAAAAGGATACACTCTGATTTTGATGAATAATGGCGAGACACATGTCAGAAATTGCAGTTAAAGTTCCAACGGAGCAATTCCGCACCAGAAAGTGCGCTTTTCTTGAACTTTTCAGGTCCCGGGAACTCCAAAATTCCTCAAAATTTGCAGAGAGGTAGGGAGGGGTGGAGGACATGTCGGCCAGCCTGGCCCTAGGAGAGGCTGTCGGCCAGGTGGGGGAAAAGTGAGTGCCCAGCCAGCAGGTTAGGTGGCCGGCCGGCCATCTGCCCAAAGTAGGGGCATTTTGTCATTTTCGGATTTCTATATATACACACCTCAATGCCTCCGAAATTGCACCCCCAAGTGTGGAATTCTCTCCTCTTGCTCTCTAACCATTTCTTGCTCAGATCTGCATTTTATACGCGTCCCTCGGCCTCCCACGCAAGTTGTTTCTGCGAATCCTTCACTTTTAAGCACTTTGAGCCTACTAAAATTTGATTCGGAGCTTCTCATCTCATTTTCACCACCTGAGGTAAGTTTGTCTCAATATTTGGAATATTTTCCCGGGGGTTGACTTTTGTTGACTTTATTTCCCAGAGTTGACTTTTGTTGACTTTTTCCAATTTTGGCTCATTTTTTTGCTCATTTTTGCAGATTCCTCGAAATGGCGGCAATTTCCCCCACGGCGGAGGTTTCCCTGTGCCGGAGACGACTTTGACTTTATGACTCTACCTCCGAGGGTCCGCCTTTCTTCCCCGATCAATACGCTCCAGCGTACACAGGCTTCCGCGAGCTGTTTTCCGTCATTTTACCGATTTCAACGATCGGGGTTCCCGGGGATCTGCTTCTACGAGAGCCGGAGCAGCACCTCTCTCATGATGCGCGAGAGGTATTTTACTTCATTTTCTGTATTTCTCGTGCACTGCATATACCCCTGCCATGCTTTAGACACTTGAATTTCATGAACACTTGGCATATTGAATAATTGTGAATGCACAGTGCACATTAGTTAGAAATTGAACACACAGCTCAAACATTGATTCACCGAAGACACAACCTGAAGTCAAAAATGAGCACACAGCACATACTGACTAAGAGTAGAACACCACAGCCCCCAAAACTCAGATTTTCTGAACACACAGCCCCAGCTTTGAAGCGAACACACAGCCCAGATTGAAAGGTAGAGAACACACAGTCCCTAACTTGAAGCGAACCCACAGAGCCACTGATTAGAGAAGAACACACAGTCCCAAACTTGAAGCGAACACACAGCCCACTGATTGAAGTAGAAACACACAGTCCCAAACTTGAAGCGAACA